>JAUCBJ010008591.1:0-16574 GCA_032718475.1 Nemertoderma westbladi | reverse complement strand
GCGTTTCAGCATCGGTGGCATCATTTTTTTTTGCTACAAAACAGGGCTCTGTAGGAGAAGTCTTAGACATTTTTATCAAAATTCAGTTACTACACGGAAAGGACTCAGACACTTTTGCCTAAATTTCCAGTCTCTACTCTACAGGAAAATACTGGAAAAAAATTTTTAAATTTTTTATTTTTTGTTAAAGAATTTGGTAATATTCAACTGGCAATGATGTACATTAGGGTGAGGCTGGTGCCCCAACTTCTTCAGAATGGGCCTAGTATCAATCAAACCTCAATGGTCAATTTAGTGGGGGTAGAAACCCTCAAAACTAAAATAGAGTGAATATATATAGGACATAACTACATATAATACATTTTATTTTAATTCAGCAAATCACTCACAGATATACTATCTATAATATAAATCATTAATGATTAGTAGTAGTAGTGTTATGCCAATTCAATCAAATCTGAAAATTGAATGCCTATACCAACTCCTAAGAAGTTCAGAGTTAAGAACCAAGTTCTTTCATTTGGAGCTCTTTTGGATGATTGGCTGATTGGGCACACGTTTACGGTCATTTTCAGCAACCTGTAGAATAGATTGATAACGATCTTCAATCTTTGCAACTGAACTGAAATCACTTGCCAACTTCACACCTCCCTCTGCACTATCGTTTAATACCCTGAAATCTTCAACTGCTCTTTGAAATGCTAGATAAAAAATGTCACTGGGCCATGAAATAACAGGTACCGGTACTTGGATGAATGAAGAAGATTCTAGACCCATGATACTAAATTTCATGTACCTCTTTAAATTTTTTAATGGACAATGAATACTTTCGGCACTCATACCTAAATCCTTAAGCTTGTACAAATACTGGTCTACATTTATGTAGACCAATATTAATAATACACATTATAATGTGTATCTATGAGTAAAAATCTGAAAATTGTTCATGTTTTTTTTCCTGTTTGGTCATTTATATATCTTACGATTTGTAGGATGTCATAGGCCTTTGATTTTGGGTAACTTTGATCACACCCACCCCCCCCCCCCCCCCCCCCCAGATTTCCCTTCCTTCCTGTTGCATTCTGAAAGATAAAACCAATTTACAGATGGTGACTCATCCAGGGTGAAATGTTTGTATAGTCCTGCATTTTGAATTTTATATAAAATCCTTCCCCCCATGAAATAGATGGTTCAGATATTCTTCATTTTCTATTCTTAATTTTTTAGGTGACTTTCACTAAAGCTACTTTCAGAATCTAGGTCAAATAAATATATGACACTTTCTTTCGTGATTTATTTTTATTAAAAGTTTATTATGTGAACTAGGTGTGTTTTTACAGGGGTCTGACATTCTGACAGTGACATACTACTACTACTACTACTACTACTACTACTACTACTACTACTACTACTACTACTACTACTACTACTACTACTACTACTACTACTACTACTACTACTACTACTACTACTACTACTACTAGGATCGGCATGCTGCATTGCAGCTGCATTTTTAAGAATGCTGTGCCGGCTTGTCAACAAAATTGCACCGCCACAACTCCCTATCACCCATGACATTTGCTAGATGATCCGCATCTTCAAGGCCAGTGTCCTTTAAGATGCATCTCAAGAAAGTCATGGGCTGTCCACCATGCTTATTCACTCCATGAGGCTGCCAAAGTACAAGATTATGCACTGGCTGGTCCTCACGGCGAAAGCAATGTCCTGCAAAGCGGAGGCGATTTTGTTCTAGTGTCCAGCTTGGGGGAACCAATGAGACACCTCCAATGTTATATAGTGTCTGGTTGGAGATGTGTGCATTGTACTTGACACAATGAACCCGGCGTAGCATTCTTGTGAATGTGCCATCCAGAGATTTGGTGTCCTCAACAGTTAGAGCCCAGCATGGACTCCCGTAGAGGAGTACTGGAACTACTGCTGCTCTAAATAATCGGACCTTAAGTTTCCGATTAATTCTCGGTGACTTCCAAATCCTGGAAAGCCTATTCAAGGCTGCCCATGCCTTTCCCTTACGTATTCGAAGGTCCTCACCTGACTTCCGGATCCATGATCCCAGGTAACAGAAGTTATCCACATGCTCAAGCATACCATCCTTTGAGCTTATGATCATCGGATCAGAGACTTGCTGAGGACTTTCAAAGTTAACTGTCAACATTTTGGTCTTTCTGGAGTTAATAAAAAGACCAACACTAGAAGCAGCATGTTCTAATGAGCTGAGGAGCCGTTGGGCACCCTCTAATGATTCTGAGAGTACTCCTAAGTCATCAGCAAAGTCTAGATCAGTTAGGTACTTGGCAGGATTTCCTCGACTTCTGGAGCCAGTAGGTGGAGTTATCATCACCCCATCATCATTATGATGGATGATCTAAGGACATGCATAGAACATAGTCAACAACAATTATGAACAAGAATGGTGCAAGTGTGTCTCCCTGGAGGACGCCCCATAACACTTCAAATGGTTCTGTGTCACCGTCAACAGTAGACACAAATGTTGTCGAACCATCGTATACTGATCTGATTGCTGCAATAATTTCATCAGGAATGCCATATAATGACAGTATGCTGAACATATGTGAGCGAGAGACTGAATCAAAGGCCTTGAAGAAGTCAACAAAGATAACAGCCAGATGCCTGTCTTTCTTTTTTGCTTGACAGTGACAGTGACATAGGGCAGTATGGACATCGCCTTTACCTCTACCTCTCCCATACACTCAGACCAGCAGACTCTGGATACATGGATTACCACATCTTTTAAGAACAGACCAGCATACTACTACTACCGAGCGGACTCGGACAGTGGAAATGAGATCCTTCCAGGCTTCCCGATTCTCCATAGTTGTCGCAATTTCGTTTCTCCCAAGTTCAGTATCCTTTTCAAGTTGATCTATATGAGTTGGTTGCCAGAAAAGTAGATCTGGTATGACCTTGTCTTTACTTCGCCAGCAGTGCCCACTGAATCTTACGTAGGTATCCCCCCCGTAGGTATCACTAGTCGGGATCCGACCGAAAAAAAAATTTCGCAAAAATGCACCAAAATTACAAGTAGTGCACAATTTTCACAAAATTTGAAACTTACATTTTTCGGCTAATTGTTTTTCAATACAGGTTTTCTGTGGCGCAAAATACATTGGAAAATATTTAAAAACGATATGATTACCATAAATTGCTGTTTAGTACTCTATGCGTAAGAAAAAAATGAAAAAAACAAGTAACCAGCACTTTTCAGTTAGAACACAAAATTTTTAATTCACTTATACGATGCTATAAATTCACATTTTCAGGTTTTCTAGGGCGCTGATTCTAATGGAATACATTTCAAATATGCCAGATCATTTTTACTTGTATTTTTCAGCGTAATTTGGCAAATTTTGGTGCTAGCACCAAATTTCGTACCCATCACCAAAAAGTACAAGTTTGCGATGTCCAGTGCTGTTTTTATTGATTCCATCGGATTCAGGACCCTCATAAACCCGTATAACGCAAGAAACAAGATGATACTATCTACTGATCAATTTACTCATTTTCAAAAATTTGGTGCTGGCACAACAATTTTCACCCACCGGCGAAAAATACAAGTTTGAAAACTCTTATGAAATTTTTACTGATTCCATTGAATTCAGAACCCTAACAAACCCGTATAACGCAAGAAACAAGATGACACAATCATTTGATATATTTGATGGTTTTCAAAATTTGGTGCTAGCACCACATTTTGCACCCACTTCCGAAAAATACAAGTTTGAGATGTGTAGTTCGATAATTATATATTCCATTGAATTCAGAACAGCCATAAACCTCTAAAATGCAATAAATAAATTGTCACAAGCAATTTTATCTATTGAATGGATTTTCAAAATTTCGTGCTAGCACCAAAATTTGCACACAGCACCGAAAAATACAAGTTTGATACGCTTGGTGCAACTCGTATATATTTCATCTAATCCAGAACCCCAAAAAAACCCAATTGCGTAAAACACAAGTTTCAAACAATCAATTTACAAAATTGACATATTTCAAAATTTGGTGCTGGCACCAAAATTTGGCACCCGCCGAAAAAAACAAGTTTGAAATTTCTAAATCAATTTATATGAATTCCATCCAATTGCTAACATCAAAAAACCGGTGTAAATCAAAAATAGAGATGTTACAATTAATATTTAATGAAATGTATTTTCAAAAAACGTCTCAAAAAAAGTGCCAAAAGTAGGGTTAAAAAATGGTGCTATAACTCGAAAACTACCCAATATTTTTGAAAACGGTTTTCACTACTAGGAAGACAATGGATTTTTAGGAAAAGTCATAAAATTTCACATTCCCAACTGCGTTTGTTTCAGAATTATAATAATAAACCACGGGGGGAACCTTGTATCATGCGGGCCATATGTGTATAACTCCAGTGGCCCATTCGCATTCAAGAAATATATTTTTCAGGCCTATTCGCTACCAAGTGGCCTATTTTATCAAAGGCCATTTTGAAATTTGGCGGCCCAATTGCTACAAATTGGCCCTGGGGCTACATAAATTATTTTACGTGGCCTTTATGCTACTAGAAGGCCTAAATGGGATTAAGAATATATTCACTATGGCCCAGAGGCTACAATGTGGCCCCTTTGCTACCACAATTTTATAGTTAATAGATTATGTATATAAATTAAATTATAATTTAAACGCCATCTGATGTATGACCATGGAATTTATTATTGGATAATTTAACCATGGCCCATATACTACTAGCGAAATATAATAAAAAATATATATTTGGTAATTTTTGGGCCATTGATTTTTTCAAATGGTCAAAACGAGTAAAAGTTTTGTAGAATAGATTTATTTATACAACATACAGTATAAAAACAATAACAAATACACCAAACATAATGGTATTTTTTCACCAACATACTGTAACATAATAGGATTACCCCTAAAGCTCTGCACCATATTTCCAAGCATATTTCTAATTTATGTTACTTACAAATACCGTACAATATGAAAATGGGTTATGGGGGATAACTTAAACCTTAACTGTCTTTTTTTCATATCAATAACTCTATTAGTAATGGTGGGGTCTATAAAACATTAGTTCCCCTCAGGGAGGGGGGGGGGGGGGGGGCGCAATTCATCTTTCCAAATATATCATTACACTAGTATAAAAGGTCACGTTCTCACTCAATTGCAAATATATTATTGTGGGGCGAGCCGCGAAGTGAACGAAGCCTTAGCATATGGGTACCATTGGCGAGTTGTCTGTCGTCGTCGTCTGTGATCGTTAAAAACTCGGTTATTCCTCGATGAAATTAAACGAAACTTGGTATGTATGTACTCCGTCAAAAGAATCTGAAGTTTGGTCAAAAACGAACGAACGCAACGAGGCACAAGAGGAGGAAAAGTATTGCGTTGAAGACTTCTGACTAACGGCAGACAACTCGTTAATGGTGCCCATATCCTTAAGGCTTTGCTCACTTCATGCTGCGCCAAGGCCCCACGAACGGGTAACTATGAGTTTAAGAACTTTGGTTTGTATGTGAACAAAAGTACGCCAATGTTTATGAAAAGTTACGTAGGTAAATGTGAAAATTTAGACCAAATAGCAAAATTTAGAATTTTCCCAAGATGCTTTCTATGATATTACTGTATTATGGTATAGGCCTAAATAGGTTTAATGGGCGCTTAATCAATTGGAAACATTTTGTAGTATATGGATTTATGGCACGTTACAAATTAAGATCTGATAGATTCTGATAGAAGAAACATGAAAATATATATTTTGATGTTGTATGAATTTTTAATATTAGTTAATACTAGTTAACAATGAAAACAACTTGGTTGCTCTTAAAACCCTAAGACTTTTACAGTTTTATATTTAATCGCATGAAACTTTTTTATATGATAGATCAAGGATGGGGCAACAAATTAAAATAAACCTGCTCTTCTAGGTGGCGCTGCAAATTTATATTAATTTTTACGTTTGTTATAAATAGTATTACATTTTATTAACTAAATATTTCAAAACGTTGTCTGATACTTTTATGCAGGGTTGCTTTGTAAACACCCACATAAATTGCTCAAAAAATTAATTGCTAATTAAACACTAATTGCATAAAAATTGTAAAAGTAGTAGGGTTTTGAAGTTGAAAATTTCCTAAAAAAATATTTGGAGATAATAGACCTTTTAGTATACATAGTAATAGTAATTTCAATAGGAATCCCTAAATGGAAATTGTTAGAACTTGAAAACTAAAAGAGCTATTAAATATAGGTTTTCAGATTTGGAAACACCATTTTATCGTGCATTATAATTGATCATAAAAATAATTGCGAATTATTTTTGACCAAAATTGTGCACCCCCCTTAACTAATTTTAAATATTGGAATGTGCAGACAGAGTTACAAAACGACTCATATTTGAAATAATAGTAGTAGCTTTGATATAGTATTACATATAGCAGGTCTATAACGTACACACTACACGCACGCTCTTGTACATCTATCACTTACTCACATTGCACACCAACCGAAACACCAATATCAACTACAGGCCTTCCAAAAAAGCAGCCATTATGAGTTCAGATTGCTGCTGTCTAAGCAGGTATTATAAGGACCATTTGAATTACTGGGAGGAAAACTTGGGATAGGAGTAGCGCCCACACCCCTTCGGGTAGAGGAGCCCTCGGGTCGCATCCAGCTTCGGCTGAGCTTGAAACGGGTTTGAACTTCTTGCATAGTAAACTGTAGTAAGTTTGTAGAGTGGCCCATTTACTACAGACATATACCATTATACAAGTGTAGGTAGTGTAAATCAAAACAAATTTGTATTGAAACCAGTAATAAATACCCTTGTTTCTTTAAATACCATTGCAAATTTCCAACACATATAAAGCCAACAGAACTAGTACCACAGTACAGGCTGTTTATAATGAAACTACAACAGATTCAAGATTAGCTACCCTACCACAAATGAGTTAAAAAGCATGACGATAACAAAGAAACTATGTGATAAATACAATTTCAGCATTATGACCCGAGTCTATTTATACAGTACCGAGCGAGCACAGAGAGGAAAGTTTATAAAATGCTGAATAGTGCCCTCTTCACAAAATGGGTTACGTAATTTTGTTACATTATTGCCAACTTCTCGGCGTTCTGTACGCTTAATTATTAGATTTAATATTTACATTATAATATTTAGGAATATTAATGAAATTCATATCCTTTTTATGGAATTAATTAAAATTATTTCAACAACAACTACACTGTAAATAATCTTACACTTAGCGTACAATGGCTATCTATCATTAATGGAGAATGCTCAAGACGTGTTCTAGATGTTTATTGTTACTAAGTTTGCGATTACTTTGCTACGTTAGGAGGATATCGCAGAACGATGATAAGTTGATAAAATGTAAAAAAAAACATACCACATAATTAACGAACAATACCAAAAAGTAGTAATCACAATAATATAGCTCAGAGGTAGGGACACAGTGAATCGATAATGAATTTGTTACACCCCATTTCGAAAAAAAACATTAACAATATTTCAAACATTAATTAAACCCATTGTCATTAATAAATTTTATAAACTGCTTGTTAATACTGCTTGTGTTTAGAATACTTTATAACTGCTGGATTTAGTTCTAATGTACTCTGTAACAAAATTGGCGATGTACTCTGTTTTTTACTTGGCGATTTTAACATCGACTTATTAAAAACAAACATTAGTCCTGTTAGTGCAGATTTTTTTAACTTTATAACGACCTATAATTATATACACACTATCTCTAAACCCACCCGAATTACAGACCACTCAGCAACTCTAATAGATAACATTTTCACTAACTCTTCGTCAACTCTAAAATCTGGGTTACTAATCTCTCATATTTCCGACCACATTCCAATCTTCACGCTTACAGATATATTAACTAGTCAGAAACCAAAACAACAATACATGTACCGTAGAAAACTACGCGACAAAAAAAAACAGGAATCTTTCACAAACGCCCTAAAAATGAAAAATTGGGATGAATTATACAGACATACTACTGCAGATAGTGCATACAACACTTTCTTACACACCTACCAACACTATTACAATACACACTTCCCACTTGAACGAGAGAAAATACGTAACACAGAAAAACCCTGGCTGACTGACTCCTTGGTTAGAGCATTGAAAAAACGCGATCGACTATTTGGAAATTATACTAAGAACCCCACCCCTGATAAACAGGCATCATTCAAACGTTACCGTAATGCATTGAGCAGTTTACTTCGAACCGCAAAGAAAAACTATTACAGTTTGGCACTGGACTTTAAGAAGCAAAATGCTCGCGCAGTATGGGGTCACATTAACCAGTTAATTCATAAGAAACCTAAATCCTCATTGCCCACACTGGTAACTCACAACACACGAACATATACAGCCCCAATAGATATCGCAACTGCCTTCAACGACAATTATATCAACATAGGTCAAAAACTAAATAACAAAATACCTACTACAGATGGTTCCCCTCTGGACTACCTACCCAGAACTGAACCCACTGTAAAACTCAAAATGTTTAACACAATAACACCAACAGACATTATATACACAACTAACTTATTGAACAAGAGAACTAGCCCTGGTTACGACGATCTAGCTGCATACAGTATTTACCCCTCTATCACACTCATTGCCGAACCCCTGGCTCACATTGTTAACATCTCACTGTCTACTGGCTCAGTCCCCAGCCAAATGAAAATTGCACGTGTAACACCAGTATATAAGGCAGAAAACCCGACTGTGGTTGAAAATTACAGACCTATCTCGGTACTTGCATACTTTTCAAAAATACTAGAAAAAATCGTACACACGGAACTAACAGATTACGTTACTAAACAGGCAATCCTCACACCTGATCAATTTGGTTTCAGAAATAAACGCTCCACACAGCACGCCTTACTCACCTTACTAGAAAACATCACAGACGCATTAGACAAGGGTGAATACTGTGTCGGAGTGTCTTTGGATTTATCTAAAGCCTTCGACACAGTTAACCACAAAATACTGATACAGAAACTACAACGCTACGGGATAACTGATACAGCGCTGGTCTGGATCACTAGTTACCTTACAGATCGAGTGCAATATGTTACAGTAGGTACAGCGCAATCAAAGTACTCCACAATTGTAATAGGATTACCACAAGGGTCGCTTCTGAGCCCTTTGTTATTTATAATCTACTGTAATGACCTACCCTCAGTATCCAACATTTCTAAATTCATTTTGTACGCTGACGATACGAATATGTTTAAATCCAGTGCAGACCTAAACTCACTGATTACAGATATTAACAATGAGTTGGATAAACTAACAAAGTGGTTTCAACTGAACCGACTGTCTCTAAATATAAAAAAATCTAATTTCATTATTTTTCGAACTCAAAACAAAATGCTAGACTTATTCACTCCATGAGGCTGCCAAAGTACAAGATTATGCACTGGCTGGTCCTCACGGCGAAAGCAATGTCCTGCAAAGCGGAGGCGATTTTGTTCTAGTGTCCAGCTTGGGGGAACCAATGAGACACCTCCAATGTTATATAGTGTCTGGTTGGAGATGTGTGCATTGTACTTGACACAATGAACCCGGCGTAGCATTCTTGTGAATGTGCCATCCAGAGATTTGGTGTCCTCAACAGTTAGAGCCCAGCATGGACTCCCGTAGAGGAGTACTGGAACTACTGCTGCTCTAAATAATCGGACCTTAAGTTTCCGATTAATTCTCGGTGACTTCCAAATCCTGGAAAGCCTATTCAAGGCTGCCCATGCCTTTCCCTTACGTATTCGAAGGTCCTCACCTGACTTCCGGATCCATGATCCCAGGTAACAGAAGTTATCCACATGCTCAAGCATACCATCCTTTGAGCTTATGATCATCGGATCAGAGACTTGCTGAGGACTTTCAAAGTTAACTGTCAACATTTTGGTCTTTCTGGAGTTAATAAAAAGACCAACACTAGAAGCAGCATGTTCTAATGAGCTGAGGAGCCGTTGGGCACCCTCTAATGATTCTGAGAGTACTCCTAAGTCATCAGCAAAGTCTAGATCAGTTAGGTACTTGGCAGGATTTCCTCGACTTCTGGAGCCAGTAGGTGGAGTTATCATCACCCCATCATCATTATGATGGATGATCTAAGGACATGCATAGAACATAGTCAACAACAATTATGAACAAGAATGGTGCAAGTGTGTCTCCCTGGAGGACGCCCCATAACACTTCAAATGGTTCTGTGTCACCGTCAACAGTAGACACAAATGTTGTCGAACCATCGTATACTGATCTGATTGCTGCAATAATTTCATCAGGAATGCCATATAATGACAGTATGCTGAACATATGTGAGCGAGAGACTGAATCAAAGGCCTTGAAGAAGTCAACAAAGATAACAGCCAGATGCCTGTCTTTCTTTTTTGCTTGACAGTGACAGTGACATAGGGCAGTATGGACATCGCCTTTACCTCTACCTCTCCCATACACTCAGACCAGCAGACTCTGGATACATGGATTACCACATCTTTTAAGAACAGACCAGCATACTACTACTACCGAGCGGACTCGGACAGTGGAAATGAGATCCTTCCAGGCTTCCCGATTCTCCATAGTTGTCGCAATTTCGTTTCTCCCAAGTTCAGTATCCTTTTCAAGTTGATCTATATGAGTTGGTTGCCAGAAAAGTAGATCTGGTATGACCTTGTCTTTACTTCGCCAGCAGTGCCCACTGAATCTTACGTAGGTATCCCCCCCGTAGGTATCACTAGTCGGGATCCGACCGAAAAAAAAATTTCGCAAAAATGCACCAAAATTACAAGTAGTGCACAATTTTCACAAAATTTGAAACTTACATTTTTCGGCTAATTGTTTTTCAATACAGGTTTTCTGTGGCGCAAAATACATTGGAAAATATTTAAAAACGATATGATTACCATAAATTGCTGTTTAGTACTCTATGCGTAAGAAAAAAATGAAAAAAACAAGTAACCAGCACTTTTCAGTTAGAACACAAAATTTTTAATTCACTTATACGATGCTATAAATTCACATTTTCAGGTTTTCTAGGGCGCTGATTCTAATGGAATACATTTCAAATATGCCAGATCATTTTTACTTGTATTTTTCAGCGTAATTTGGCAAATTTTGGTGCTAGCACCAAATTTCGTACCCATCACCAAAAAGTACAAGTTTGCGATGTCCAGTGCTGTTTTTATTGATTCCATCGGATTCAGGACCCTCATAAACCCGTATAACGCAAGAAACAAGATGATACTATCTACTGATCAATTTACTCATTTTCAAAAATTTGGTGCTGGCACAACAATTTTCACCCACCGGCGAAAAATACAAGTTTGAAAACTCTTATGAAATTTTTACTGATTCCATTGAATTCAGAACCCTAACAAACCCGTATAACGCAAGAAACAAGATGACACAATCATTTGATATATTTAATGGTTTTCAAAATTTGGTGCTAGCACCACATTTTGCACCCACTTCCGAAAAATACAAGTTTGAGATGTGTAGTTCGATAATTATATATTCCATTGAATTCAGAACAGCCATAAACCTCTAAAATGCAATAAATAAATTGTCACAAGCAATTTTATCTATTGAATGGATTTTCAAAATTTCGTGCTAGCACCAAAATTTGCACACAGCACCGAAAAATACAAGTTTGATACGCTTGGTGCAACTCGTATATATTTCATCTAATCCAGAACCCCAAAAAAACCCAATTGCGTAAAACACAAGTTTCAAACAATCAATTTACAAAATTGACATATTTCAAAATTTGGTGCTGGCACCAAAATTTGGCACCCGCCGAAAAAAACAAGTTTGAAATTTCTAAATCAATTTATATGAATTCCATCCAATTGCTAACATCAAAAAACCGGTGTAAATCAAAAATAGAGATGTTACAATTAATATTTAATGAAATGTATTTTCAAAAAACGTCTCAAAAAAAGTGCCAAAAGTAGGGTTAAAAAATGGTGCTATAACTCGAAAACTACCCAATATTTTTGAAAACGGTTTTCACTACTAGGAAGACAATGGATTTTTAGGAAAAGTCATAAAATTTCACATTCCCAACTGCGTTTGTTTCAGAATTATAATAATAAACCACGGGGGGAACCTTGTATCATGCGGGCCATATGTGTATAACTCCAGTGGCCCATTCGCATTCAATAAATATATTTTTCAGGCCTATTCGCTACCAAGTGGCCTATTTTATCAAAGGCCATTTTGAAATTTGGCGGCCCAATTGCTACAAATTGGCCCTGGGGCTACATAAATTATTTTACGTGGCCTTTATGCTACTAGAAGGCCTAAATGGGATTAAGAATATATTCACTATGGCCCAGAGGCTACA
The DNA here is from genome assembly GCA_032718475.1 of Nemertoderma westbladi. Classification (NCBI taxonomy): domain Eukaryota; kingdom Metazoa; phylum Xenacoelomorpha; order Nemertodermatida; family Nemertodermatidae; genus Nemertoderma; species Nemertoderma westbladi. Next base: position 4,152 of record JAUCBJ010008591.1, on the reverse strand, counting down.
ATGTGGCCCCTTTGCTACCACAATTTTATAGTTATAGTTATGTATATAAATTAAATTATAATTTAAACGCCATCTGATGTATGACCATGGAATTTATTATTGGATAATTTAACCATGGCCCATATACTACTAGCGAAATATAATAAAAAATATATATTTGGTAATTTTTGGGCCATTGATTTTTTCAAATGGTCAAAACGAGTAAAAGTTTTGTAGAATAGATTTATTTATACAACATACAGTATAAAAACAATAACAAATACACCAAACATAATGGTATTTTTTCACCAACATACTGTAACATAATAGGATTACCCCTAAAGCTCTGCACCATATTTCCAAGCATATTTCTAATTTATGTTACTTACAAATACCGTACAATATGAAAATGGGTTATGGGGGATAACTTAAACCTTAACTGTCTTTTTTTCATATCAATAACTCTATTAGTAATGGTGGGGTCTATAAAACATTAGTTCCCCTCAGGGAGGGGGGGGGGGGGGGGGCGCAATTCATCTTTCCAAATATATCATTACACTAGTATAAAAGGTCACGTTCTCACTCAATTGCAAATATATTATTGTGGGGCGAGCCGCGAAGTGAACGAAGCCTTAGCATATGGGTACCATTGGCGAGTTGTCTGTCGTCGTCGTCTGTGATCGTTAAAAACTCGGTTATTCCTCGATGAAATTAAACGAAACTTGGTATGTATGTACTCCGTCAAAAGAATCTGAAGTTTGGTCAAAAACGAACGAACGCAACGAGGCACAAGAGGAGGAAAAGTATTGCGTTGAAGACTTCTGACTAACGGCAGACAACTCGTTAATGGTGCCCATATCCTTAAGGCTTTGCTCACTTCATGCTGCGCCAAGGCCCCACGAACGGGTAACTATGAGTTTAAGAACTTTGGTTTGTATGTGAACAAAAGTACGCCAATGTTTATGAAAAGTTACGTAGGTAAATGTGAAAATTTAGACCAAATAGCAAAATTTAGAATTTTCCCAAGATGCTTTCTATGATATTACTGTATTATGGTATAGGCCTAAATAGGTTTAATGGGCGCTTAATCAATTGGAAACATTTTGTAGTATATGGATTTATGGCACGTTACAAATTAAGATCTGATAGATTCTGATAGAAGAAACATGAAAATATATATTTTGATGTTGTATGAATTTTTAATATTAGTTAATACTAGTTAACAATGAAAACAACTTGGTTGCTCTTAAAACCCTAAGACTTTTACAGTTTTATATTTAATCGCATGAAACTTTTTTATATGATAGATCAAGGATGGGGCAACAAATTAAAATAAACCTGCTCTTCTAGGTGGCGCTGCAAATTTATATTAATTTTTACGTTTGTTATAAATAGTATTACATTTTATTAACTAAATATTTCAAAACGTTGTCTGATACTTTTATGCAGGGTTGCTTTGTAAACACCCACATAAATTGCTCAAAAAATTAATTGCTAATTAAACACTAATTGCATAAAAATTGTAAAAGTAGTAGGGTTTTGAAGTTGAAAATTTCCTAAAAAAATATTTGGAGATAATAGACCTTTTAGTATACATAGTAATAGTAATTTCAATAGGAATCCCTAAATGGAAATTGTTAGAACTTGAAAACTAAAAGAGCTATTAAATATAGGTTTTCAGATTTGGAAACACCATTTTATCGTGCATTATAATTGATCATAAAAATAATTGCGAATTATTTTTGACCAAAATTGTGCACCCCCCTTAACTAATTTTAAATATTGGAATGTGCAGACAGAGTTACAAAACGACTCATATTTGAAATAATAGTAGTAGCTTTGATATAGTATTACATATAGCAGGTCTATAACGTACACACTACACGCACGCTCTTGTACATCTATCACTTACTCACATTGCACACCAACCGAAACACCAATATCAACTACAGGCCTTCCAAAAAAGCAGCCATTATGAGTTCAGATTGCTGCTGTCTAAGCAGGTATTATAAGGACCATTTGAATTACTGGGAGGAAAACTTGGGATAGGAGTAGCGCCCACACCCCTTCGGGTAGAGGAGCCCTCGGGTCGCATCCAGCTTCGGCTGAGCTTGAAACGGGTTTGAACTTCTTGCATAGTAAACTGTAGTAAGTTTGTAGAGTGGCCCATTTACTACAGACATATACCATTATACAAGTGTAGGTAGTGTAAATCAAAACAAATTTGTATTGAAACCAGTAATAAATACCCTTGTTTCTTTAAATACCATTGCAAATTTCCAACACATATAAAGCCAACAGAACTAGTACCACAGTACAGGCTGTTTATAATGAAACTACAACAGATTCAAGATTAGCTACCCTACCACAAATGAGTTAAAAAGCATGACGATAACAAAGAAACTATGTGATAAATACAATTTCAGCATTATGACCCGAGTCTATTTATACAGTACCGAGCGAGCACAGAGAGGAAAGTTTATAAAATGCTGAATAGTGCCCTCTTCACAAAATGGGTTACGTAATTTTGTTACATTATTGCCAACTTCTCGGCGTTCTGTACGCTTAATTATTAGATTTAATATTTACATTATAATATTTAGGAATATTAATGAAATTCATATCCTTTTTATGGAATTAATTAAAATTATTTCAACAACAACTACACTGTAAATAATCTTACACTTAGCGTACAATGGCTATCTATCATTAATGGAGAATGCTCAAGACGTGTTCTAGATGTTTATTGTTACTAAGTTTGCGATTACTTTGCTACGTTAGGAGGATATCGCAGAACGATGATAAGTTGATAAAATGTAAAAAAAAACATACCACATAATTAACGAACAATACCAAAAAGTAGTAATCACAATAATATAGCTCAGAGGTAGGGACACAGTGAATCGATAATGAATTTGTTACACCCCATTTCGAAAAAAAACATTAACAATATTTCAAACATTAATTAAACCCATTGTCATTAATAAATTTTATAAACTGCTTGTTAATACTGCTTGTGTTTAGAATACTTTATAACTGCTGGATTTAGTTCTAATGTACTCTGTAACAAAATTGGCGATGTACTCTGTTTTTTACTTGGCGATTTTAACATCGACTTATTAAAAACAAACATTAGTCCTGTTAGTGCAGATTTTTTTAACTTTATAACGACCTATAATTATATACACACTATCTCTAAACCCACCCGAATTACAGACCACTCAGCAACTCTAATAGATAACATTTTCACTAACTCTTCGTCAACTCTAAAATCTGGGTTACTAATCTCTCATATTTCCGACCACATTCCAATCTTCACGCTTACAGATATATTAACTAGTCAGAAACCAAAACAACAATACATGTACCGTAGAAAACTACGCGACAAAAAAAAACAGGAATCTTTCACAAACGCCCTAAAAATGAAAAATTGGGATGAATTATACAGACATACTACTGCAGATAGTGCATACAACACTTTCTTACACACCTACCAACACTATTACAATACACACTTCCCACTTGAACGAGAGAAAATACGTAACACAGAAAAACCCTGGCTGACTGACTCCTTGGTTAGAGCATTGAAAAAACGCGATCGACTATTTGGAAATTATACTAAGAACCCCACCCCTGATAAACAGGCATCATTCAAACGTTACCGTAATGCATTGAGCAGTTTACTTCGAACCGCAAAGAAAAACTATTACAGTTTGGCACTGGACTTTAAGAAGCAAAATGCTCGCGCAGTATGGGGTCACATTAACCAGTTAATTCATAAGAAACCTAAATCCTCATTGCCCACACTGGTAACTCACAACACACGAACATATACAGCCCCAATAGATATCGCAACTGCCTTCAACGACAATTATATCAACATAGGTCAAAAACTAAATAACAAAATACCTACTACAGATGGTTCCCCTCTGGACTACCTACCCAGAACTGAACCCACTGTAAAACTCAAAATGTTTAACACAATAACACCAACAGACATTATATACACAACTAACTTATTGAACAAGAGAACTAGCCCTGGTTACGACGATCTAGCTGCATACAGTATTTACCCCTCTATCACACTCATTGCCGAACCCCTGGCTCACATTGTTAACATCTCACTGTCTACTGGCTCAGTCCCCAGCCAAATGAAAATTGCACGTGTAACAC
>JAUCBJ010008590.1:0-25265 GCA_032718475.1 Nemertoderma westbladi | reverse complement strand
GAAGACATCTTAATTTGGTGGGTTAAACTGCCAAAGGTCTGAAAGCGCGAACACTTATACTCATTCATAGCCGGTCAATAAAGATTTTATGATCTATATAATATTATAATTTATAATTAATAGGTAATACATTACTACTTTAATACATTCAAATAAGAGTGGTTTTATTTTATTACTTCCAGATTTTTTATCATTCCACAAATTCCACCGCTTAACGCTAGACATCCACTGCTACGACACGGCGGTCGATGGGTCATCACGTTTTTGTTCCTTTAATTACTGTACTGAGTATGATTTCCATCTATGTGTTAATATACCAGCACAGGTTGTCTTTAGATAATTAAAAGTAAAAGATAGCCTGGAGCGCTACCCAGCCCATCGCGAAAAGGATCTGGCTGTCTGAGACCAGTGGTGGAAAATTGACACAACTCAAAGAATTAAGAATGTGGCAAATCCCAATTATTAAGGGAAAGGAGCAGAGTACGCAGTAACATATTTATTTTATCCAAAACACTAAAGGAGAGTGAGTCTTCAGTTCGATTTTTGATGGCAATGAGCTGTTGGGACTGATTTCACCCTTGGTTGTTTGTGTCTAGCTAGCGTCCAGTCATACATTACTTGCGTTTAACATCTCATTGACTGAACAGGACCGTTCGGTGAAAACGACTTTAGTGTCAGAATATCAGCTACAACATAACCATGTCAAGAATTTTATAATTACCCAAGAGAGTTTTTTGGAGATCATGCTGCATAATCCTTTAAATAAATGGTTAAGTTTATATGCATGTGTTTAAGAAAAAGTGGCGCTTCTAGTGTGATATCCCATATGTACTACTACTAGGATCGGCATGCTGCATTGCAGCTGCATTTTTAAGAATGCTGTGCCGGCTTGTCAACAAAATTGCACCGCCACAACTCCCTATCACCCATGACATTTGCTAGATCATCCGCATCTTTAAGGCCAGTGTCCTTTAAGATGCGTCTCAAGAAAGTCATGGGCTGTCCACCATGCTTATTCACTCCATGAGGCTGCCAAAGTACAAGATTATGCACTGGCTGGTCCTCACGGCGAAAGCAATGTCCTGCAAAGCGGAGGCGATTTTGTTCTAGTGTCAAGCTTGCGGGAACCAATGAAACACCTCCAATGTTATATAGTGTCTGGTTGGAGATGTGTGCATTGTACTTGACACAATGTACCCGGCGTAGCATTCTTGTGAATGTGCCATCCAGAGATTTGGTGTCCTCTGCAGTTAGAGCCCAGCATGGACTCCCGTAGAGGAGTACTGGAACTACTGCTGCTCTGAATAATCGGACCTTAAGTTTCCGATTAATTCTAGGTGACTTCCAAATCCTGGAAAGCCTATTCAAGGCTGCCCATGCCTTTCCCTTACGTATTCGAAGGTCCTCACCTGACTTCCGGATCCATGATCCCAGGTAACAGAAGTCGTCCACATGCTCAAGCATACCATCCTTTGAGCTTATGCTCATCCGATCAGAGACTTGCTGAGGACTTTCAAAGTTAACTGTCAGAATTTTGGTCTTTCTGGAGTTAATAAAAAGACCAACACTAGAAGCAGCATGTTCTAATGATCTGAGGAGCCGCTGGGCTCCCTCTAATGATTCTGAGAGTACTCCTAAGTCATCAGCATAGTCTAGATCAGTTAGGTACTTGGCAGGATTTCCTCGACTTCTGGAGCCAGTAGGTGGAGTTATCATCACCCCATCATCATAATGATGATCTAAGGACATGCGTAGAACATAGTCAACCACAATAATGAACAAGAATGGTGCAAGTGTGTCTCCTTGGAGGACGCCCCATAACACTTCATATGTATTCCATATGTAACTTATCACTGTATCAATATGAATAGTCAATTGTCGGATTGTATGGTAATAGCTAATTCATTACGTTGTTTAACATTTTACAATAAAGTTAAACGTATACCGGTAACGATATGCATGCTTTTGTTTTGACAGAGTAGGCCTACGTTGTTACGTGTTGTACAAAATTCTAATTTTAGCACACAAAAGTGCGGTTTTGAGTGCGTAACACTAACACTACTCTCGTGCTAAATGTTGTAAATATTATCGGTTTAAGAGCTAATAGCACGCAGTTGAATGACATACTAACAAACTATCAACCCCAATCACAGCATCCATTCGCTACGCTTTCATTTTTCTATTTAATACCATTATGTAAGTTAAAACAATCATTGCTCAATGAGTCTTCATTTTTCTGTTTAAGTGTACATTTCATGCTAAACATGTGTTTGTTAAATACTTAAATGTTTCGTTGCAAAAATTGTTATAGTATAATATTTATGGCCCTAAAAAATGTGTACCCCATCGCACATCATTTTATTCCTTTTGTTTTTTATTTTAGTACCTGATCTGAGTGAAGATACGCTGCGTATGACATACATTTACTTAGGCCTGTACTTGGGGGAGCCCATTATATGACACTTAGGATTATTGAAGAGGTATGTCTCCACAAAGAAAGACAGACATTTGGTTGCCATATTTGTGGATTTTTTAAGGATTTTCGACTCTGTTTAACGAAGACACATGTTCCTAAATCTTCAGGCATGTAGGATTTCCGACGGTTCCATCACGACCTTCTTCTTATCCACTACTCACATCCATCCGAGGATCTCTGAGGTTTCCTCCTAGGAGACACATAAGCCTCCTTCCAATTCATTTTTGTTTTAATGTCACGGACATTGGGGGAACACAGAAGCTGTTATATAGTTTAGAGGAGGCTACATCCAGTGTTGACCAGTAGTGAATGGGGATTTGTTGACAAGCCGGCACAGCATTCTTAAAAATGCAGCTGCAATGCAGCATGCCGATCCTAGTAGTAGTAGTAGTAGTAGAATGGGGATGAAGACAAAAATTCTGACAGTAAACATAAACTCAGACCGGCAGATAATTGATCGTGATAACATTCAATCGATATAATCAAAAAAATACAGTAAAGTTTTCTTCGTCCCTTAGGCCAGGGATTACGCAAAAAGTCGTAGACGACAAATTCCCAGTGCGGTCCCTCCAGAACAATACTCCCCATAGCATGTGAAACTGGTAAAACTCATGTAGCTACCATTTATGGATGCGAGACAGAAATGCGCCCTGGTTAGTCCCTTTATAGCATTCGTGCCAAAAAACTACAAGCAGCACCCTGCAGAGACGCCGACTGAAGCTTACTGGACACTGTCCCCACCGGCACGATCCTGGCCGGTACACAACCTGGTGCGATGTGGCCTCAGGCTGGTGGGAATAGACGCGGTTGACTGGACAGCCAAAGTCTCACACTCACGTACGACTAAAATAATTGCAATACCATTACCATACACACACGGATTGACGTATTAAGAGTAACAACATAATAACAAACCTGGACGGTGCAAATTTAATGCGGTGTGGTAGTGGTGGGATTAACATTTTAGCAGCAAACAGCAGCAGCGTAAAATGCAAAGTATATACAAAACAGCTAAAAGCAGCGATATTTACAAGGCCTAACTGCCTAAAACACAGAAAAACAGTAAAAAACGTCCTATTTAAATAGGGAATAACAAATAAGTCTGTACCGGTAATAATTTAAATTATAAATAATTTATAATTTATAATATAGAAGAACTGTATTAAAAAGTCTAAAAAATTAACTGGCCTGAAAGTATAGGCCTACATAAAAGTTGATAATTAAAGGTAACGAACGAACGACATACTGAATGACTTAGTTAATATATACATAAAAGTTGACTGGTATGGCGGCCAACAGCACAAAAATATGTTATGGTGAATTAGCATATTATTACTAGGCAACGCAGAAAGAATGAAATTATAAAAGTTATCACAGACTATTTATAAATCACATAAAAAATTTAAATATTTATCAAATACTGTCTAAAATTTAATTGAAATGCTCTATCTCTAACTAAGGAAAGAATGTGTAACAACTAATGTAGGTTTTAAGAGCAGAAGAGCGGATGTCGATTAGACTATACAATATGGTAACTGCACATCCCACAACACTAATACAATCTATGTCTGCTCGTACTAATTAAAGAAAAATAAAATCATGGCCGGCCAAATCTCATATAATACTCAGAACTCTGCAAGATATTAACTGTAGTCTCCCTTGTCAAAGATTCAAACTTATATACTTAATACTAATACTGTACAAATACTACCAGCCAAGCTAACACAACCCCTAGATGTGTTGCTCATGTGTGTAGGGAGAGAGAGGTACAGTGTGTGTGACACAATCCACCCCGTTCGCTCACTCAGGTATATAAATCCAAACACAGTCAGCAACTAATGTTTTCAATCAAAATCGTCTGCCCCGAATGGTTGTTAGGCAGCCATACATACCACTCTTATACTATATGGGGCAGATTCCTACAGATTAAGACTCAACTTGTGGATTATCTCGGTAGACCGAGAGTTGAAGGTTCTGCTGCTTTATAATATCCTGCCAAGCTAATTGGTAATTCGGTGAGTTTGACAGCCAGACATTGTTATCCTTTGTAATTCAACTGTAATGGTGAGTGGTGAGGGAGTGTGGGGCTTCACTAAGTCCGGTTCATTGATAAACAGTTGTATTTGTATTGGAATACGTTAAATGTTTGAATGGTTGACTGGCCATTGCCAAGGCTGCTGTTTTCTTCTTCATTTGTGACTTTGAGGCACCTTGCTTGCAAGGCCTTGACAATTCAGAATGGAGCCAAAATCCTCAGTTGCATTGGTAGTCCAGCTCAAGTGCATTGGCTTTGTATGAAAGGCCAAAGGCCAAGAACGATTCCATATACAAATTGGAAATGGCGTTCTCTCTTCGTCCCTTTAAATCCGTAGTTAGCGGTATAGCGCCCTATGAAAGTACTGGTTAATCATTTAGAATGCACGCTTTCGGCGACCTTCCTCAGACACTTACACTTTGTTTCCCAAATTGCCTTGTTTCCATTTATCGACCAGTCAAGGATGAAAGCCAGGGTTGGCTAGCATGTAAAGGACTATGATTATTTTTACAAAGGTACGCAGAAAACGTCGCCCGCGAGAAAGCTTCGCCCGCGTCCAATCTTCGCCCAGGGCAAACTTCGCCCTCAATATGAACAACTATCGCCCAACGGAAACCTTCGCCCGCGAGCAACCTTCGCCCATTAATCAATTATTGTTTGGGTTAGAAAAAGCCCGTCTCCGTAACCTGCTCCTTTCCCTCACTTGTAACTAAAATGGTTACTAACACAAATCTTATTGGGCGAAGGTTTTCCCCCGGGCGAAGGTTTTACACGGGCGAAGATTGGACGCGGGCGAAGATTGCACCCAACCATATACAAACATATATTTATATATGCAATTAATGTGTAGAATATCCTCAATACCAAAGGTCAGTACAACTTAATATAATACATTGTAAAAAATTTTAATGCATAATATAAAAAAAAACTATATTCCTCTACAATTCACAGATAAACTGACCCACATATGCAAAGAAATATGTAAAGCGAGCAAAGTAAAATCCTTGACTTTAAATTCCCTTGAACTATATTATATATAATTGAGTAATGGCCATATTTTGGTACTACATTCTTCCAACGCGTGTAATCAGTCAAATAACAGCTTTGTAATTGGTTGCACCGTAGCTGTGAGACAGGCGGTTGCACTGTGAGAGAAGGTCATTCCTTAATAGGCTCCAAGATTTCTCTGTTGAGGTTATTGCTTTGAGCTAAATTTGTAATAATAGCTAAATCTTGTCTTCCGGCGACGATGTACATTGGCAGTTATAATTGACTGTCTTTATTTTTGACTGACATTGAATTCATTGAGTACTGGATTAGGATTTCTATTTGTTGAAAACAAAAAACAATGGAACAATACAATTATTTTATTATCTTAAATAAATTAGGCCTATGTATTTATTTATGCCAGTTTGTTTAGTTTTATAACATTCCGAATTGAGATAAAATTTAAGTATTGATTAAGATTTATTATATAACCCTATTAAACCCGGGGGGTGGGGGGGGGGGTGGTTGGGGGGGGGGGGGTGGGTGCTGGGTAGGGGGGTTGGGGGGGTTGAACCCCCCCGTGGTTTTTTTGTAAATTTTAAGACTTTTCCTAAAAATCTATTGTCTTCATAATAGTGAAAACGGTTTTCAAAAATATTGGGAAGTTTTCGAGCTAGGGCACCATTTTTTTAACCGACTTTTGGCACTTTTTTTGAGGCGTTTTTTGAAAATTACATTTCATGAAATGTGATTTGTAACATCTCTATTTTTGATTTACACCGATTTTTTGGTGTTTACAATAAGATGGAATTCATATAAATAAGTTTAGAAATTTCAAACTTGTATTTTTCGCCGCTGTGTGCAAATTTTGGTGCCAGCACCAAATTTTGAAAATCCAATCAATAGTTCACTTGCTTATGACAACTTAATTCTCGCGTTTTAGAGGTTTATGGCGGTTCTAAATTCAATCGAATAAGTAAAAATTGCATAAGAGTTTTCAAACTTACATTTTGGGTGAAAATTGTTGTGCCACCACCAAATTTTAAAAACCATCAAATAATATATCAATTCATTGTCTCACCTTGTTTCTTTCGTTATACGGGTTTGTGAGGGTTCGGAATTCAATGGAATTAAGTAAAAATTGCATAAAAGTTTTCAAACTTATATTTTTCGGTGATGGGTGAAAATTGTTGTGCCAGTACCAAATTTTTGAAAATAAGCAAATTGATCAATAGACTGTATCATCTTGCGTTATACGGGTTTATGGGGGTTCTGAATCCGATGGAATTAATAAAAACAGCACTGGACATTTCAAACTTGTAGTTCTTGGTGATGGGTACGAATCTTGGTGATTTGCACCAAAATTTGCCATATTGCGCCGAAAAATACGTGTAGCAATGATCTGGCAAATTAGAAATGTATTCCATTAGAATGAGCACTTCAGAAAACCTGCAAATATGAATTTATAGCATCGTATAAGTGAATTAAAAATTTTCTTTTCAAACTGAAAAGTGCTGGTTACGTGTTTTTATTCATATTTCACATAGAACAAAAAAAAGTCATTTATAGTAAGCAGATAATTTTTGAATATTTTCCAATGGATTCTGACGCTCCAGAAAATCTGTATTTAAAAACGATTAGCCGAAAATTGTAACTTATAAAATTTTTGAAAATTGTGCACTACTTGTAATTTTGGTGCTGCAAAATAACCACCCCAGTACTTTTTTCGAAATGTTTTACAGCCCGGTAGGCCTACTAATAGGGTTAACTATCTGTTGATTACGCTGTAAATAATAATAATCCTGGTTTATTGAAAAAATTTAAAATAAAATTAAAAGTCAGAGTATAATACTAAGATATACTAACTAATTAATAATTAAAATAAAATAAACTTAAAAATAATAATTAAAGTATAATATTGCGTTACTGTACCATTCGATAGGTACACCCCTAATTTATATATACACCAGACCCGTAAGTTGACCCCATGAAATCGGAATTTTCGATTTTGCCTTTAAATTTTTAATTTTTATTTAAATTTTTTCTTTTGCGAAATCGCACCGTCTGTATCATTGCCATTCTTCACATTAGTCGTAATTTTTTCATATCAATAGAAAGCTTGCGTTGCAAGGATTCCAAATATCAATATCTGAATTTCGTTGAGAAACAGCTGAGATAAAGGCGTTCAAAGATTGCAAGAACGATCATTCGCTGTTTGCTATTTTTCTATGATCATGTTCCAGAACATGTTAGGTAATTTATAAAAAATTCTTAAATGTTCTAGAACAAATATTTTTTGTTCTAGAACAATTTAAAAACATAAGTATTTCACTAAAAACATAAAAACAAAAGGATTTCACTGTATTGAGGTCATATATTGAAAAATTAAATAACATAGAAGACTTATAGGCGGGCCTACTGTATAAGACTTATTAATTCCTCTAAACTCAAATCAGTCATTTTTACAACATGTAATCATAAAATCATAGCTATAGAAATTAAAATGATCTACAAAATAAAATTACCTTGATATCAAATCCAACATCATTAATGAAAAATATAATTGTAAGTTTTTTAAAAATTGGCTCTAGAACAAAGAATATTTGTTCTAGAATATTTCCAAAAAAGTTGGCAAAAATTTGCTATAATAAAAATTGTGGGGGGGGGGGGGGGGGGTGGTGTACCTAACACACTAGTACCGGCAAGTTACTGTTTAACTGACGTACACAAATGTAGAAGGCGCGCAACAAATGACCCTGAAATGAATGACTTGAACAAGGAGGTTGAATAAGTTTGAGGCACCATCTTGCTTCTTGATGAATGACTTGAACAAGGAGGTTGAATAAGTTTGGAACACCATCTTGCTTCTTGATGAATGACTTGAACAAGGAGGTTGAATAAGTTTGAGGCACCATCTTGCTTCTTGATGAATGACTTGAACAAGGAGGTTGAATAAGTTTGAGGCACCATCTTGCTTCTTGATGAATGACTTGAACAAGGAGGTTGAATAAGTTTGAGGCACCATCTTGCTTCTTGATGAATGACTTGAACAAGGAGGTTGAATAAGTTTGGAGCACCATCTTGCTTCTTGATGAATGACTTGAACAAGGAGGTTGAATAAGTTTGAGGCACCATCTTGCTTCTTGATGAATGACTTGAACAAGGAGGTTGAATAAGTTTGAGGCACCATCTTGCTTCTTGATGAATGACTTGAACAAGGAGGTTGAATAAGTTTGAGGCACCATCTTGCTTCTTGATGAATGACTTGAACAAGGAGGTTGAATAAGTTTGAGGCACCATCTTGCTTCTTGATGAATGACTTGAACAAGGAGGTTGAATAAGTTTGAGGCACCATCTTGCTTCTTGATGAATGACTTGAACAAGGAGGTTGAATAAGTTTGAGGCACCATCTTGCTTCTTGATGAATGACTTGAACAAGGAGGTTGAATAAGTTTGGAACACCATCTTGCTTCTTGATGAATGACTTGAACAAGGAGGTTGAATAAGTTTGAGGCACCATCTTGCTTCTTGATGAATGACTTGAACAAGGAGGTTGAATAAGTTTGAGGCACCATCTTGCTTCTTGATGAATGACTTGAACAAGGAGGTTGAATAAGTTTGGAGCACCATCTTGCTTCTTGATGAATGACTTGAACAAGGGAGGTTGAATAAGTTTGATGCACCATCTTGATTCTTGATGAATGACTTGAACTAGGGAGGTTGAATAAGTTTGGAGCACCATCTTGCTTCTTGATGAATGACTTGAACAAGGAGGTTGAATAAGTTTGAGGCACCATCTTGCTTCTTGATGAATGACTTGAACAAGGAGGTTGAATAAGTTTGGAGCACCATCTTGCTTCTTGATGAATGACTTGAACAAGGGAGGTTGAATAAGTTTGATGCACCATCTTGATTCTTGATGAATGACTTGAACTAGGGAGGTTGAATAAGTTTGGAGCACCATCTTGCTTCTTGATGAATGACTTGAACAAGGGAGGTTGAATAAGTTTGGAGCACCATCTTGCTTCTTGATGAATGACTTGAACAAGGAGGTTGAATAAGTTTGAGGCACCATCTTGCTTCTTGATGAATGACTTGAACAAGGAGGTTGAATAAGTTTGAGGCACCATCTTGCTTCTTGATGAATGACTTGAACAAGGAGGTTGAATAAGTTTGAGGCACCATCTTGCTTCTTGATGAATGACTTGAACAAGGAGGTTGAATAAGTTTGGAGCACCATCTTGCTTCTTGATGAATGACTTGAACAAGGGAGGTTGAATAAGTTTGATGCACCATCTTGATTCTTGATGAATGACTTGAACTAGGGAGGTTGAATAAGTTTGGAGCACCATCTTGCTTCTTGATGAATGACTTGAACAAGGAGGTTGAATAAGTTTGAGGCACCATCTTGATTCTTGATGAATGACTTGAACAAGGGAGGTTGAATAAGTTTGGAGAACCATCTTGCTTCTTGATGAATGACTTGAACAAGGGAGGTTGAATAAGTTTGGAGCACCATCTTGCTTCTTGATGAATGACTTGAACAAGGGAGGTTGAATAAGTTTGAGGCACCATCTTGCTTCTTGATGAATGACTTGAACAAGGGAGGTTGAATAAGTTTGGAGCACCATCTTGCTTCTTGATGAATGACTTGAACAAGGAGGTTGAATAAGTTTGGAGCACCATCTTGCTTCTTGATGAATGACTTGAACAAGGGAGGTTGAATAAGTTTGAGGCACCATCTTGCTTCTTGATGAATGACTTGAACAAGGGAGGTTGAATAAGTTTGGAGCACCATCTTGCTTCTTGATGAATGACTTGAACAAGGGAGGTTGAATAAGTTTGAGGCACCATCTTGCTTCTTGATGAATGACTTGAACAAGGGAGGTTGAATAAGTTTGGAGCACCATCTTGCTTCTTGATGAATGACTTGAACAAGGGAGGTTGAATAAGTTTGGAGCACCATCTTGCTTCTTGATGAATGACTTGAACAAGGAGGTTGAATAAGTTTGGAGCACCATCTTGCTTCTTGATGAATGACTTGAACAAGGAGGTTAATAAGTTTGGAGCACCATCTTGCTTCTTGATGAATGACTTGAACAAAGAGGTTGAATAAGTTTGGAGCACGATCTTGCTTCTTGATGAATGACTTGAACAAGGAGGTTGAATAAGTTTGGAGCACCATCTTGCTTCTTGATGAATGACTTGAACAAGGAGGTTGAATAAGTTTGGAGCACCATCTTGCTTCTTGATGAATGACTTGAACAAGGAGGTTGAATAAGTTTGGAGCACCATCTTGCTTCTTGTCTAACGATTTCGGATCGAAGATTGTCAAACGTTTTACTAGTCCATCCTGGCTTTATGACCTTAAGCAAATATTGTTCTGCATGTTTTAATGATTTTTTATTAGGTGGGTAACACCGCCCAAAGTTATTTACATAGAGTTCTGGATGCACCTTTAGGGCTGCCCATTTGGTGCCTATTTTGCTTGTGACACCAGACCCAGTGAGGTGCAAGAGGCGAGATTTTTCCTAAAGTCCAAAAAATGCCCAAAAGTCCAAAAATGGAAGCTGTCTCCTAAAGGTAAAGGCCAGCCTTAACCAAATATTGTTCTGCATGTTTGAATGATTCTTTATTAGGTGGGTAAAATTCTTTAAACAGAGTTCTGGTTGCACCTTTAGGGCCGCCCTTTTGGTGTCTATTTTGCTAGTAACATCAGACTCAGTGACAGGCAAGTCTTGCCTCACTAATCGGACCGATCTGTTCCACGAGTCGATGAATTGGGATAATTTTTGTTGCCGACTATCTCATCCATAACTCTGACAAACCAATATCGTGAAAAGTGTTGTAAAAATGGACGAGCAGCCCAAACACATCGATATCATTTGAAAGCACGATGAATCTCTCAGTTCTATCCTTAACCGCGTTCAAAATATGCGGAATGAGACGAAGGTCTGCTTCCTCAATGTTGAACTTCGCCAGACGCTCGAACGCTCCTACACTGTTCGCTTTTAGAATTACTCCAGGTATGGCTATTTTAAGCCCATCTTGTAACAACATTTTATTTTCTCCTGACGCCCAAAACCTATCTATCTGAACTGGAAGTATCACATCAGGACTAATGGAGGTTAGCGATAGTACATCGAACTGATGATACATAAACATAGTCAACTCGATTAAATATGCAGACGCTGTTGGCGTTAGTATGGCCTGGGTACCCACTATTTGACCAAAGTTTTACATGCCTAAATGGCTTTTACTATCCATGAGGTTTTTTGTTCCAGAACCAATATTTGACCAGTTGACATTCTGATGGTAGCTAGTTTTTTTATTTTTTTTTACTAGCTAGTACTTTTCTAGCTAGTCAAAGAAAAAAAAATTTGAAAAAGATATTTTTCTTAGTACTTAAACTTACATTACTGAGTCATGTGGTAGCTACAGTAGTATTTTTATACATTATAATAATTTTATACTTAGCTACAGTCATTGGTCCATCCATATAAGAGACAGGTTTTGAACTTCGTTGGGTTCTGTGTAAAAATGTAAACACTGGACTTCCTCAGAAATTATGTAATAAGGGGTTTCCCGGGGCGTAGAATCCATTTTTCCGGGTCTCGAAAGTTGATTTCGCCTAGCAGTTGCTGATTTTTGAAGAAATGTTACATGTCTCAAATTTGGCATCGATTCCCTAATGTGAGACAAGAAATTCAATTGTAATTTTTTTTAATAACTAACATGAAATAACCTCATAAATATTACGGAGAATCTTGTTAGGTTCTTACAGCCTTTATTAGAGACAAAAGATCTGTAATTATTTGGCTATAGGAGCGAGCCCCTTGAAGTTGATATTGAATTTGTCTCACGTTTGGGTCCATGTCTCAAATTAGGCAGAATGACTGTACTATATATGATTTAAGCTTGATGTAACTGATACATTCAGTAGGCCTACCGGTACTGTAGCATAAAGATATAACTGTCTGTAGTACTGTATTTGATGCAATTATAATGTATGTGTATAGGGGGCCTATGGTTTCTATACTTCAGATACTTAGATACAAAGGCCTAGCCTACATTTGTCTCTTGTTATGGTTATAATTTCCTTGTCTCAAATTAGGGGAAATTCATGGAAACCGATACCATATTAAAGACAGTATTCAAATGTAAAACTATGAAATCTTTACCACATAAAAATAGTTTTATATAAAAATATAGCCTTTTTACTATAAAATGTCATAATTTCGAGAATCAGGTTAAAGTGGAATGCAAAAATCTCATATCGATTTTAAAACCTTAAAATTTATGAAAAAAAGCTTCGATTTTTGATGGGTCGCTAGAATATTATAAGTATATCCAATCCGGTTGAATTATACCTAACGATGTACAGGAATGGTTACAGATCATTATTCGAATTAGTTTTAAGTAGGTTTCTGTAATTATTTGGCTATAGGAACCCCTTGAAGTTGATATTGAATTTGTCTCACGTTTGGGTCCATGTCTCAAATTAGGCAGAATGACTGTAGTGCTTTTTTTATTTGGTTTTTTTTTCTTTGGTTATTTGGTCAACAAATTTTTTTTTTAATTTATTAGAAATTATTTGTTATGTGCAATAAATTGTTTCATTATCTATAAACGTTAATAGATACTACTTATTTTCAGGCTAGCTGGTGATTTTGCAAGTTTAGCTATCATTAAAAAAATAATTTGAGAAATTATTTGTTATGTATAATAATTTGAATTTTTTAATGTTTATAGATAAATAAACTATTTATTACACATAATAACTAATTTTTAATATATTTTTATTTTTTTTTATTTTTAAAAAGATTTGTTTTTTTATATGATAGTTCGAAGATGGGGCAACATAACTAACTATCAGGCGAAATTTTGTGAAAATAACTCTGCACCGTTAGGTGGCGCAGCAAATTTATGGTAATTTTTTTAGGTTTGTTATAAATAGTATTAAATTTTATTAACAAAAAATTTCAAAAAGTTGTCTGATGCTTTTATGCAGGGTGGCTATGTAAACAACCACAGACATTTTTAGAGTAATTGCTTAAAAATTGTAGAAGTAGTAGGGTTTTGAATTTAACAATTTCATAAAAAATATTTGGAGTTAATCGACCTTTCATTATACATATTAGATATTACATATTATACGTCTCCCTAAATAGAAATTGTTATAACTTTAAAAATAAAAATAAAAATACTTTCGACATATTTTGAATCAAAATGGTGTACCCCCCCCCTCCCCTCCCCATAAAAAAAACCATCAACTTTTGATACAAGTTTTGAACGTTCATAAATCACTACACAGTTCTGTCATTTAATGCTGTTTACTAAATATGCCTATGCTAACAACCCGAAGAAGAAGCTTCTAAATGTTTATTTATTTAGTGTATGTGTATAAGAATGACAGAAGCCTATTGTATTCTTGTTTGTTAACTGTTCATATTGGGTGTGAGTAACAGCTACTTCGGTGCCAATTGCTCTTATTTAATATCTCCGGTATGTAATGCATGCCATTTATCAGTTGACATCGAAGTTTTTAAGGCTATATAATCCTTCTGATTGTATTTTAGGGTTTGGTGAACGGATTAAGTTTGGAGTGCATTATTATGAGTTTACCAATTCATGTTTGAAATCAAAAGTAATGGAATGGGTTCAATGCGTAAAGGCCTAATACTGTACATGTACTGTACATACAGGTTACAGGTGTACCACAGAGAGTAGCTCAAAGCTCAAGTGTTTGTACTTCAACTTAAGGTGGTGGTGTTAAATATAACTAAAACCTCAAAATCTACAAGATTTTTATAACTTTCTCCTTCCAGTAAAATTAGATTAAAATTTCTGAGGTAAAAACAGCCAGTCAAGTTACTAATTACACCCGTCATCATCAGTCACACACTTCAATTTCATTCATCATGAATATATATATATTTTTATATAAAAAATGGCAAATATATGAATATAATCGCCATTAATATTGCGAAGAATAACATTACAAGCACCGTTGAGAATACATTTTAATGTGTACAATATTAATATTATATTATTACATAATTATATCATAAAAACATTAAGGGGGGGGGGGGACCTTTTTTGGAAATGGCTATAATTTCTGCTTGTGTGTAGTTTTGTATATTTTATACCTTTCGGGGGATTAACATATGGCCAAAGATTGGGTTCAAAAATAATTTTCAAATTTGAGTCGCCCTCTACCGGCCACCAGCGAAATTGTTAATTTCACTAAAAACACTACTAGTCTCACAATTAAGAACAATATATTTCAAATGTTCCCGCTATTTTCAGTACTGGTAACTCCTTTTCTTTTCCCATTGGTTATCCCCTATCCATATTTTGTTATTTCTCAATGGATTTCATGAAATTTGGTTCAAAAAAACCCCTACCCACTTTTAACAACCTGTTAAAATTATTTTAGAGTGCTTGCCAAAAAACACTTCGCGCAGCACGTGAACAAATTTCATTTTGGCGTATTGATTTGATCGCATACTATTTCGTCATTTAGTAATAAATAGTCATAGAATAATGAGACAACCTTAAGAAACATTCAAAATTATATAAAAATTTCCACATAATTTTATAATAAGCCTTTACACAGAACATTAAGCTTTGCGCAGCACGTGAAACCTTCGAGCAGCACGTGAGACATTTGCGCAGCACGTGAAGGTTTCACGTAGCACTTAAATTCTTCACAAAGCACGTTAATTAATCGAGCACCTCGGAATGCTTTTTGATCAGAATGAGAAGCCTTCACGCGGCACATGAAATGTTCATGCAGCACATGAAGACTTCGCGCAGACGTGAATTATTCTCAGAGCTTGTGGAATTTAAAACAAAATAAGTTTATGGTTGTTTCCCATAATTATTATTACCAGCTATTGTTATATGATGGTTCACATTTGTTATTACTAGTAGACAACTAGTCCATTAGACAACTGTTCAATATGTAATACAAAACTCACAAATATCTATTAAATATATATTAATTAAAATTTGATGGACACGTTGACAGACAGACAGACATACAAACAGACAGACAGAGAGACAAACTGAGAGACAGAATGAGATACAGACATAGTGAATAGATAATTCCAAATATGAAAACAGACATCGACATTAATAAAAATCCTAACAGCAAACATTTCAGATTGCTTATTTTATGCTCTTTTTAATATTTCGATGGACAGACAGACAGACATACAGACGGAAAACCAGCCATTACTCGAGAAGTAAAAGAGATCTCGCTAAGCCGTTTCCAGATTTGAAATCCGCATTAAATTTTACTCTAGATGAAATAAAAAACAAAAAAAACGAAAATTTTGACCTGAGGCCTGACTTAAAGCATCACTGCATTGCTCAGCTATGAAAGGGATTTCACTGATCATATTGAATTAAATGAACAAATAATTTCTCCTTCGAAGTACAAATAAAGTTCGATACGGATAAAGCGAGGTCACAGTGAAGACAAGCGGGACTCGGCACTACTCGTCAGCCAGGTGTACGAAATTAATGGTGCAGAATAAAGCAGGATATCTGCTGAGTGCTAGGCTAGCATTCATCTACCTGCTCTGAGAAGAAAGAAAAGCTAAGTCGGTCTAAGTGCCAAGGTCATCGCTGATTCACCAGCATAAAGTATTGATGTAGTTATGGAAATAAAGTTGGAAATAATGGAAAGATTTGAGTTGGCCGAATGTCTGATGCTTTCATCACATATCTTGTATTGGACATTATTGGTAATATGAACAGACAATTTAGTATGTGTTGTTAAACCTACATAGCACCCTGGGTTAGGTAGCATCTACGAATCTGTAAAGAAAATTGTAAGAATTCAAACCAGGTTGGCACAAGTGCTTCATTGTTGTTTCGATTTTCTTGAACTTCTAGAAAGTTTTGTCATTCGAAAGGGATTGAAAATATATTTACCTGTACTGAGATACAACCCTACAGCTGGCTATACATTTAGATAAATAAAGCATTACAATAACATACCTCATGTGACAATTTTAAGAAGTGTTTTAAATACATTATTATTATTTTGATAACATTAATTCTATTAAATTTTTAACATATTATGTAATACCAATAAATAAGCCAACGAGTTTCATTTAATACCATCATATCCAAATGAATTTTTTAGATTTTTAGAGTCGACAGGTGTCTGATGCATGGTGTGTGTGTACTACTATTATAATAATGCCTCAGATAGGTAGGCTCTATACATAATGTATTATGAATATAAATTGATATAGATAATGCTTTCAATTTCTTTAACGAGCTTATGTATTCTCTTTGATGTAAAGAGAATTAAGCCGTCATAATCGAAGTGGCCATTGTTAAATGTATCGCTACTTTGTTTATTAAAGTAAGAACTCGCGTGATATTATAAGCATGCATAGGATGCGATCCCCCATCCGCCCTACATACTACATCGCTTCAAGGCACCACTAGCTATACATTAGCAAACACACTCGCCCTAATTACTCCCGCCACCGCCAACAACTGCAAACGATCTGGCGGGAAAAGGATATTACAAAGCGTATATCATGTCTCAGAGAACAAACACAGAAAACCCTTCTCCCAGGCCGGGCCATTAAACCCGAGAACCAAAGAGTGAATACAAATGATTTGCGTGTGTCCGGGATACTTTAGTAATTTTGTAGCAGGTATAATGTGCGTGCAGGGTTGCGAGAATGAGGGAATGCGATGGAAGGACTGGGGAAGCAGTCAAGCAAAACGTTTGAAAAATGAAACAATTTGACCACTAATGCATTCCTTACCAATGGCGTGTCGTTCTTGTGTCCTGATAATGGGAACTGCACGGCCAGGCCATGTACCTCATATACGATTTAACTCGCTTCCAGAATATAAAACTATAATCCTAAATGTAAATTGGTCAAATGTGATAAATGCTGAAAAAGAATATCAAGCGCTAATATCCTGCACTTCATTGTTTAATAAAACCATGCTAACAATTTATTATAGTGGTGGAAAATAACATCAACGCTGATGAGACCCAGTAAGGTCGAATGTCAAGGTCGAGGTACGTGGTTTTACGAATCCGACACCACGCTGATTCTGAGACCCAGTAAGGTCGAAACGCGTACGTGGTTTGGAGAGATATGAGATATCAATAAAAAATTACGCGATACCTCAATTTGTACACTACCCGGTTAAAAAGTACGCATGTGAAGGGATTAGTCCTACAATTGCGCCAATAAAAGATAAGTAATTTTCGGTAATATAAACTGAAATCATTCGAGGCTAAGACCCCTAGAACCCTTTGTATTATCAAAACAAATAACTAGGGCTTTTTGCCATGCGATATTTTTGTGTCAAAAAAGAACGCCGGCAAAACTAACTATTAACATACTGTATACCTTTTGTATAAAATTGGCTGTTTATAGGGTTTGAACGGAATCGGGTTGTTACATCAGCGAAGCGAATGTTATAAAAAAAAACGAGGGTCGTAACGCTGTAATGTGACCTAAAATTATGTTTGTAATAAATTTTCTCTAATTAAGTAATCAATCTTTTTGCTTTTCTATAAAAATATCAGTATATCAGAGTAAGATGTCAGTTAGTATTGTACAAAACGGTAGGCTTATTTGTCAGGTCGCTTAACCTCATTAATAAGGTTGATGTGGACGTTATGGACAAACTTACCATAATTGGCATAGGTGTAGGTGATTACCATACCTTTCATTTTTTTAAGGGGAGCCAACTTTGTAACATGATTTATCTGTCCCATATTACCATGATAATCCAAACCGGTTACCATGGCAACTGCTTCAAAAACGAGTTCCAAACGCCGATTTTCCTGTGCCCATTATGGTACTTTTGTCCAGAACGCCCACATTAACTTGCTAAGCGACCTGACTATATCAGCTATTATATAGTGGACACAATGTTTTGATACAATGGTAAAATATAATTAGCTTTTAAATAATTCCCTATTCCCTGATTGCGATGATTTCTTTAATTAGAATGTCATAATTAGTTTAAACCCAGAGTTTTCCTATTATTTAAACAAATATATCCTATGGGAAAACAATATACCTCTAAAAAGTACTAAATTACGCAGCCAACTGTTCACCAGGGAGGATCGTGGTTTAGAATTACCACTGAAATAAGATCAGAAATTGATTATAAGATGTACTTAATCTAACTGAAAGTTTTCCCAATCGAGACCGGAAGTCTGTATGTAATTGAACCGTTAGCGCGGTATCGTTCAACTAATAAATGTCGTTTCATGCAACACAAATAACCAATCATTTATTTACGCTCCTGGTAACTTTCTAATTAAATCGAGAGGGAGAAACTCGGACGCAAATCCCATCTCGGTAAATTGGTGCCGCGAATTTTGTTTCTAATGAAATTTTGCGAACGTTGTTCCTATCATTGCGAACTTTGTTCCTATTATTGCGAACTTTGTTCCTATCATTGCGAACTTTCTTCCTATCATTGCGAACTTTGTTCCTATCATTGCGAACTTTTCTCCTGTTATTGCGAATGCGAACTTTGTACTGAACTTCGGATTTTGTACCTATTATTGCGAACTTTGTACTGAACTTCGGATTTTGTACCTATTATTGCGAACTTTGTACTGAACTTCGGATTTTGTACCTATTATTGCGAACTTTGTACTGAACTTCGGATTTTGTACCTATTATTGCGAACTTTGTACTGAACTTCGGATTTTGTACCTATTACTGTATTGCGAACTTTGTTCCTATTATTGAGAAATTGTTACGTAATAGTTGTATTACAATATCTATAAATCGGTTGAGGTTTTCTTGATATACTCTTAGTAGACAGACATCATTGCATAAACCAAAGTAAAACATTCGCGGCGAACTAAAGCTCGTAATACAATAAAGCAGTTTTTGTGGGGTTTCCTCTGTTGATTTGCTCGGTCTAAATCGATTTCTAAATCAATTTATATGAATTCCATCCAATTGCTAACAACAAAAAACCGGTGTAAATCAAAAATAGAGATGTTACAATTCATATTTAATGAAATGTAATTTTCAAAAAACGTCTCAAAAAAGTGACAAAACTAGGGTTAAAAAATAGTGGCTATAACTCGAAAACTAACCAATATATTTGAAAACGGTTTTCACTACTAGGAAGACAATAGATTTTTAGGAAAAGTCATACAATTTCAGATTCCCAACTGCGTTTGTTTCAGAACTATAATAAAAAAAACCACGGGGTGGGGGTCATATTGACCCCCCCCCCCGGGTTTAATAGGGTTAAGGTGTTGCCAATATTAGAATATTTGGATTTTATCTGAGAGATCTGAGAATATCTGTTTTATAATATTCACATGGGATAGTGCAAACCGTGAACTTGATACTCATGAAATTGTGGGAAAGTTGATGGAAGCATGGAAGTTCATTTCTGCTATCTGCACTGCATGCGTGTCATCTACGCAGAGCAGAGCTATAGGAACTTTGTTCCTAAAATGTGAAAATGCGAACTTTGTTCCTATTTTGGGGAATTTCGTTCCTATTTTAGCGAATTTTGTTCCAATGAAAATTGACTCAAAAATTAGTCTATCTCAATTGTAATATTATACGTGTCTGTATAGGAAAATATATCTGTATAAGATAATTAATACATTAATTTATGGATAATATTTATGTTGTACTGATGTATAGATTTTCACATTCTATGCATTTTTGGATAAATTGTATTCCAACTATGCATTAAGTCAGATATACTATAGTAATATATAATCCAAAAATTTACAAAATGAAAGTAATTTTCAGAGGTTGGAACAAGGTTCGTAACTAGGGGAACAAAGCTCGCAACTAGGGGAACAAAATTCGCAACATATCAATAGAAACAAAATTCGCGCCATCCTAGCTAACTGCAATACAGTGAGTGGAACAAAATTCGCGCCACCCTTGCTAACTGCAATACAGTGGGTGGAACAAAATTTGCGCCACCCTAGCTAACTGCAATACAGTGAGTGGAACAAAATTCGCGCCACCCTAGCTAACTGCAATACAGTGAGTGGAACAAAATTCGCGCCACCCTAGCTAACTGCAATACAGTGAGTGGAACAAAATTCGCGCCACCCTAGCTAACTGCAATACAGTGAGTGGAACAAAATTCGCGCCACCCTAGCTAACTGCAATACAGTGAGTGGAACAAAATTTGCGCCACCCTAGCTAACTGCAATACAGTGAGTGGAACAAAATTCGCGCCACCCTAGCTAAAAACAGCTGAGATACGAGATTTTTCACTTAATAACATGAGTCGTAAATATAACACCAAAACAATGTTTGTAGCAAAATAATTCAGTGTTTTTAGGAAACTGAAAAGTCTATTGTGTATATCCAAATTCCCTTACTAACTGCGTTCAAGTAAAAATAAAGCAATGCAAAATAAATTAAAATATTTGCTGACAAAAAAAGCCTACAACACTTGGTGTTCCCTGGCGGTCTCCCATCCAAGTACTAACCAAGCTCGAAGGGCCTTAACTTTCGCTGATCGGACGAGAAGCGGTGCTTTCCCCTTGATATGGTCGTAGGCGAAGGATTCTGAATCAAATTGCAGCGTAGTTGCTTTGGTCAAGAATTATTATGTTATATTATTAAAGTTGTCTCGTTCGTGAGCTTTCAAATTTGTTAAATTCTATAACAAAAATAAAATAAAAATACCTTTGGATTCATAATTAATATTATAATGTCGATAAATTAGACGGAAAGTGAGACAAAAATGACAACAAATAAATGAAAAAAATTACACAATTATATTTGCTCTTAAACAATGCGGTTCATTTGCCAGTTGTTGAAAATATTAAATAAAATACCCAAAAAGGATTATCTTAAAGTATTCAGAATATAATATTTGAGAGAATCTATGACATTCAATAAACTAATGTTCTGGAATATTTACATAGTAACAGGTATAGTGTGCAGTACATTTGCTATTTGCTTGACCAGCCAATCTCAGAATTATTGTAAAATGAGATTTAACAACATATTTCACTTGAAACCTACTGATAGAGGGGTGGGGACTTGTTGGAGGTGTCGCCAGGTGATTCTAACTGTTTTTCGGGATCATTTGCGTGATAGGAAAACGCATTGAGGGAATTTTCATAGAGTATACTTTCTATCCTCTATCTCGTGGTATGGGTTAGAAGTCGCGAAATTGAAAATCAATGTCCATTTTTGAAAAAAATCGCAAGTTATTTTGGTAAATTGCGGCGAATTAATGGAAGGGCTTTTGAACTGGCAATTTAAATTGAAATGAAAGCTGTACTTTCGAGAATTTCAAATCTGTATTTTAACTTCTTTAAGAAACAGCTGAGATACGAGAGCTCTAGCATTGCATGTATTTTTCACTTAATAACATGAGTCGTAAATATAACACCAAAACAATGTTTGTAGCAAAATAATTCAGTGTTTTTAGGAAACTGAAAAGTCTATTGTGTATATCCAAATTCCCTTACTAACTGCGTTCAAGTAAAAATAAAGCAATGCAAAATAAATTAAAATATTTGCTGACAAAAAAAGCCTACAACACTTGGTGTTCCCTGGCGGTCTCCCATCCAAGTACTAACCAAGCTCGAAGGGCCTTAACTTTCGCTGATCGGACGAGAAGCGGTGCTTTCCCCTTGATATGGTCGTAGGCGAAGGATTCTGAATCAAATTGCAGCGTAGTTGCGTTGGTCAAGAATTATTATGTTATATTATTAAAGTTGTCTCGTTCGTGAGCTTTCAAATTTGTTAAATTCTATAACAAAAATAAAATAAAAATACCTTTGGATTCATAATTAATATTATAATGTCGATAAATTAGACGGAAAGTGAGACAAAAATGACAACAAATAAATGAAAAAAATTACACAATTATATTTGCTCTTAAACAATGCGGTTCATTTGCCAGTTGTTGAAAATATTAAATAAAATACCCAAAAAGGATTATCTTAAAGTATTCAGAATATAATATTTGAGAGAATCTATGACATTCAATAAACTAATGTTCTGGAATATTTACATAGTAACAGGTATAGTGTGCAGTACATTTGCTATTTGCTTGACCAGCCAATCTCAGAATTATTGTAAAATGAGATTTAACAACATATTTCACTTGAAACCTACTGATAGAGGGGTGGGGACTTGTTGGAGGTGTCGCCAGGTGATTCTAACTGTTTTTCGGGATCATTTGCGTGATAGGAAAACGCATTGAGGGAATTTTCATAGAGTATACTTTCTATCCTCTATCTCGTGGTATGGGTTAGAAGTCGCGAAATTGAAAATCAATGTCCATTTTTGAAAAAAATCGCAAGTTATTTTGGTAAATTGCGGATAATTAATGGAAGGGCTTTTGAACTGGCAAATTAAATTTAAATTAAAGCTGTACTTTCGAGAATTTAAAATCTGTATTTTAACTTCTTTAAGAAACAACTGAGATACGAGAGCTCTAACATTGCATGTATTTTTCACTTAATAACTTGAGTCGTAAATATAACACCAAAACAAGGTTTGTAGCAAAATAATTCAGTGTTTTTAGGAAACTGAAAAGTCTATTGTGTATATCCAAATTCCCTTACTAACTGCGTTCAAGTAAAAATAAAGCAATGCAAAATAAATTAAAATATTTGCTGACAAAAAAAGCCTACAACACTTGGTGTTCCCTGGCGGTCTCCCATCCAAGTACTAACCAAGCTCGAAGGGCCTTAACTTTCGCTGATCGGACGAGAAGCGGTGCTTTCCCCTTGATATGGTCGTAGGCGAAGGATTCTGAATCAAATTGCAGCGTAGTTGCGTTGGTCAAGAATTATTATGTTATATTATTAAAGTTGTCTCGTTCGTGAGCTTTCAAATTTGTTAAATTCTATAACAAAAATAAAATAAAAATACCTTTGGATTCATAATTAATATTATAATGTCGATAAATTAGACGGAAAGTGAGACAAAAATGACAACAAATAAATGAAAAAAATTACACAATTATATTTGCTCTTAAACAATGCGGTTCATTTGCCAGTTGTTGAAAATATTAAATAAAATACCCAAAAAGGATTATCTTAAAGTATTCAGAATATAATATTTGAGAGAATCTATGACATTCAATAAACTAATGTTCTGGAATATTTACATAGTAACAGGTATAGTGTGCAGTACATTTGCTATTTGCTTGACCAGCCAATCTCAGAATTATTGTAAAATGAGATTTAACAACATATTTCACTTGAAACCTACTGATAGAGGGGTGGGGACTTGTTGGAGGTGTCGCCAGGTGATTCTAACTGTTTTTCGGGATCATTTGCGTGATAGGAAAACGCATTGAGGGAATTTTCATAGAGTATACTTTCTATCCTCTATCTCGTGGTATGGATTAGAAGTCGCGAAAAAGTTATTTTGGTAAATTGCGGCGAATTAATGGAAGGGCTTTTGAACTGGCAATTTAAATTGAAATTAAAGCTGTACTTTCGAGAATTTCAAATCTGTATTTTAACTTCTTTAAGAAACAGCTGAGATACGAGAGCTCTAGCATTGCATGTATTTTTCACTTAATAACATGAGTCGTAAATATAACACCAAAACAATGTTTGTAGCAAAATAATTCAGTGTTTTTAGGAAACTGAAAAGTCTATTGTGTATATCCAAATTCCCTTACTAACTGCGTTCAAGTAAAAATAAAGCAATGCAAAATAAATTAAAATATTTGCTGACAAAAAAAGCCTACAACACTTGGTGTTCCCTGGCGGTCTCCCATCCAAGTACTAACCAAGCTCGAAGGGCCTTAACTTTCGCTGATCGGACGAGAAGCGGTGCTTTCCCCTTGATATGGTCGTAGGCGAAGGATTCTGAATCAAATTGCAGCGTAGTTGCTTTGGTCAAGAATTATTATGTTATATTATTAAAGTTGTCTCGTTCGTGAGCTTTCAAATTTGTTAAATTCTATAACAAAAATAAAATAAAAATACCTTTGGATTCATAATTAATATTATAATGTCGATAAATTAGACGGAAAGTGAGACAAAAATGACAACAAATAAATGAAAAAAATTACACAATTATATTTGCTCTTAAACAATGCGGTTCATTTGCCAGTTGTTGAAAATATTAAATAAAATACCCAAAAAGGATTATCTTAAAGTATTCAGAATATAATATTTGAGAGAATCTATGACATTCAATAAACTAATGTTCTGGAATATTTACATAGTAACAGGTATAGTGTGCAGTACATTTGCTATTTGCTTGACCAGCCAATCTCAGAATTATTGTAAAATGAGATTTAACAACATATTTCACTTGAAACCTACTGATAGAGGGGTGGGGACTTGTTGGAGGTGTCGCCAGGTGATTCTAACTGTTTTTCGGGATCATTTGCGTGATAGGAAAACGCATTGAGGGAATTTTCATAGAGTATACTTTCTATCCTCTATCTCGTGGTATGGGTTAGAAGTCGCGAAATTGAAAATCAATGTCCATTTTTGAAAAAAATCGCAAGTTATTTTGGTAAATTGCGGATAATTAATGGAAGGGCTTTTGAACTGGCAAATTAAATTTAAATTAAAGCTGTACTTTCGAGAATTTAAAATCTGTATTTTAACTTCTTTAAGAAACAACTGAGATACGAGAGCTCTAACATTGCATGTATTTTTCACTTAATAACTTGAGTCGTAAATATAACACCAAAACAAGGTTTGTAGCAAAATAATTCAGTGTTTTTAGGAAACTGAAAAGTCTATTGTGTATATCCAAATTCCCTTACTAACTG
>JAUCBJ010008589.1:0-36996 GCA_032718475.1 Nemertoderma westbladi | reverse complement strand
AAAGTAGTCCTAGCATTTCATCCTTCGGTATCCCATGAGGTAACATTCAATAATATTTGCAGGATTCTGTTATTGGGAGTAAAGAGGTTTCTGGTTTGGTTTCACGAACTTCGACTGAATTGGAATCGTCACCGGTTCCGGTGAACTTTATAAAGTGCACCGCTTGTAACAGAAGATATTCTAAAGATAGGTGAGTTCTACTGTTTTGGGATTGCTGACAGTGATGCGGTTCTAAAACACTATTGGCAGTGACTACTTTAAGAAATCATATATAAATAATACTCTATAAATTTATTTTAAAAAATCAAAAAACAACGGTTACATCTACAGCTTTTCAAAAGCAGTCGTTGGAATTACATAATTTACCTACTTGCTGCTTTAACAATAATGTCCTGATCCTCGTATGTTTCAATACACTCGGGTCAGCACAATGTTTTTTTATCACAATGTAAAGTGCTACTTTACATTACACACAAATCAATTTAGAAGTACGAGATTCGAATTTATTTTCAAGGCGGGATGCTTTGTTTAGTAGTATGTACATTTATGTACAACTGTGTTTGGATACAAACAGATTGTGTTTTTAACGCAACGGCCTCGTTATGCGAGGTGCATTACTATTGATATTTACAATGTTGTAGGCCCCCGAAGAGATTGCTTTGTGTGCACAGTTTCTGTACAGAATGCTTACACGAGGATTTAACTACAAAGGATGCGATAGTCTGCCCCCAGTGCGGCACGGAGACTCAACTCCAAGGGACCAGCTCCGCAGAATTGAACACAAACGCTTTAATTTTACATCTCAAGGATGTGAGAGAGGCGTTGAAACTCGGACAGAAAAAAACATGCCAAAACTGCGACAACAGTATTCCAGGTAAGTTGATTGACTGCTCCAGTGTCTGGCTCCTTTCGGGTAGCAGAAAAAAATTAAAAAATATCATAAATAATATTGTAAATTTAAAACTCTCACAAGTATGGTGTCTTTAGTTCTGTACAGTCCTATCACAATGACACAGCGTGCCCCTAAAGGGATAATTTTTACTTAACCCTTTCCCTAATACGGATGCGGTATTATATAGAGCCCTATGATACACGAATGTAATCGCACATTGCACACTTTCGCGGGGCGTCGCGCAGCACACGAACTTAAGCAAGTTCGATTTGATCTGTAGTCAAAAGTTCGAGAGGTATTTGCCCGTAACTTTCAAAAATATTGGAACTTTTTCTCTAGTATACCCATACAAAATTTGGTTGAAAATGGTTAAAATCTTCAAAAGTTATTTACAAATGAATTTTTCATTACAGACTTACAGACAGACGGACATTAAATTTCGCCCTATTTACCAATTATAATTGTGCGCTAAGGCTCACCCTGACTGCGTGGCTCGCCCCACAGAACTCGTTATAGATTATGAGGCTGATATCACATATTGGCAACATAATTGAAGAATTTCAATCTTTGCGGTCCAGCCAATGGCATTCGCAGATGGTTTACGTAACAAAAAAAGAACGTCATAAATCTTGAAGTACAGTATGTATGCCGATTTGCCAGCCTTGTGAGCCTGTTAACATTGATTCTCAAGGGCTGAAAAAAAATTATTTTAATATTTCATTTGTCCCCTTTGTAATCCACATTTCCTCGAAATTAGTAAAAGCATTTTTCCCTCGGCCTTCGGCCTCGAAACAAATATTATTATACTATAAATAATTAATTTGATGAATAGGCATTTGTAAATACATCGTATAACAATTATTTACCTGGAATGGAATATTACTCATAATAAAATATATTTAATCGTTTTTTTTAATTTAGTTAATTTAATACTTTTTTAAGTAAGTATATATTAAATCAGTTATAAATTGCAAACAATAACATCCACGGCATAGGCTATATATATATACAGAATACAGAGCTAACATTTTTTATTCCAAAATTTTATGACTATGTCATAAAGACCATTGATTACATCATGGATCACGGCGCTATAGATTATACTGTATGATGTGGTACTGGCGAAATTAAAATAGATACATGCCAACTTATCTAAACAAATCATTAACTATTGAATGACTATCACCATAATCTCGCAAATGTACTGGTACGAAAACTGATAATGTTAGTAATAATATGATGTTTGTTTCGTTTCGTATTCTGCTCGTCGTATCTTTATTTTTACTCGCTCACTACGTTCGTTCGTGTAACAAACAACTTTGATCAGCACACTGTAAAGTGGAATGCTACTTTACATTACACACAAATACTGTATATTAATTATGTAGATTTTACAGTAAAATTTAGATATACGGATTTCGCACAAGAGGCACCCACATTGGAAATTAACTGGTGCATAAATTTATTGTACAATTTAAATTTTATTGTATAAATTAAAAATTACAGAATTATAGGAAAGGCGCAGGTTGCAGAGGCGGGATTATCTTACCAAAACAGTAAACGATAACTAATAGCATAGGTGCTGAAGTAGACGTGAAATGTAAGCGCCTGTAATGTGGTTAAGCCCTTATAGATACAAATGGTACAGCTATAGTATACACAAACAGGTACTGCAATTAAGTTTTAAACGAATTCCCCAGATATATTCAACCCGTGTATGGAGGCAAAGTGATCGTAGCCAGAATTAATAACAAAGCGAAGGTAGGTTGCCGTTGTGTTGCCTTTAGCTGTTCCTAAATCGAACTGTTCGTCTTGTAAATGTCCATCGGTTTGGGTAAAAACCTTTTCTGCGAGAATCTCATAATCACCCGGTTCACTTTTCGAGCTCTTCTGGACAATAATATGTTTAACACTGTTTGACGAAATGTTTATGTTGTTAATATTGGCGGCTTGGTTGAAACGAATGACAAACTGCTGTGGATACATTCCGGTTGTGATCCAGAAAGTACCATCTTTACCATCAATCATGCACTCTGGTAGATGATTTTCATCTGATGACGTTGCCAATATAATTTCCGAACCCGAGCCTTGTAATGCGATATTGTTCCCCTTTACTTGCATTGTTATTGCGACGGTTCGTTGATTGCAGGGCCTCGGAACGACAAGACAATAAATTATGTAGGCCTAATAAAACTATCGGGTTATAGGCCTATCAAGGCTACAGTCACCTAAAACTGCCTTGAGGTTTTAAGAGTAAATCAAAGGATAACTACCGGTATTAGCGTGAAAGTATTCAGTTCTTAGGTTTGGTACTGCAGTACTGGTACAATATTATTCTGTACCGGTACACTAACAGCTCAGTACTGGTACAATATTATTCTGCACCGGTACACTAACAGCTATAAACGCAGTAGTGGCTACATCAATCCGCAAATCAATTGCTTGCCAGATTGTTTGTGAAGGTTTCCTAGTAACTAATTCCGAAAAAACAGCTGCTTGTGCAAAAGCGTTTATGTGTAATATTCCTGTTGGTGTGTCATCTCACTATTTAAATAATGTAAGAAGTTGTAATAACTCTGCCATCTGGTCTAAAGCCATAGAATCTCATATTTTTAGTTACGAGTCACTTGTCTCTTCTAAATTAAGCAATATTAAGCTATATCCTCAGCATGCTCTAAAGTGTTGGAGTCATGTATTTCAGATAATATTTCTAGTTGAGCTAAATTAGAAGATAACCAATTTGGTTTTTGGAAAGGGCTCGGCACTGAAATGTGTATTTTCGCTTTAAAAGTCCATATTTCTTTATATTATCAGAGACTCACCTGTTTTCAGTGCTTTTCTTGATGCTGCTAACATTTGACCGTGTTTCACATTTCAAGTTATTCAGAAAATTATTATTAAGTTTAAAAGTTTCTAAAAGTGGTTCGATTATCATCGTATTGGTATTCTCATCAATTAGTGTGTGTTACTTGGGGTACAGCTGTGTCAGAATTCTTTGGCAGTGATGTTTTATGTCCTTTTATTTGACTTTTTTGTCCTCCTTTTTTTACGAATTGTGCATAATGACTTTTGTTGTCCTTTTAATGACTTTTGTTGTCCTTTTATTTTATTTTATGACTTTTTATGTATGTATTTCTTCAAACTGTAAGACTGCTGATTTCTGGACTGTCAGACAGTTGATGTCAACATGCCTATGCCAAAACATACAAAATTTGTTGATTTCTGGTCTGTCGGACAGTTGGTTTCACTATGCCTGTGCCAAAACATTCCATGATTCCATGATTTATAGACTATGAGATAGATTTCCATATGCGCCTGTGGTAAAAAGACTCTATATTTAATAGTTTGTGGTTGTTGTCGATAATCGATTACCACATGACGTAGCAAAACACTCATTTTATAGCCAAAAACAATTACCAATTGATGGAAAGGAGCAGGTTAAGGCCGGATTTTCTAACCAAAACAATAAACAGTCACTTTACCAAATGAAGGAAAGGAGCAGGTTACAGAGGCGGGCCTTTCTAACCAAAACAATAAACGATTATTTAACTAATTGAGGGAAAGGAACGGGTTACAGAGGCGGGATTTTCTAACCAAAACAATAAACAGTCACTTTACCAAATGAAGGAAAGGAGCAGGTTACAGATGCGGGATTTTCTAACCAAAACAATAAACGATAACATTACCAATTGAGAGAAAGGAGCAGGTTACAGAGACGGGACTTTCTAACCAAAACAATAAACGATAATTTAACTAATTGAGGGAAAGGGGCAGGTTACAGAGGCGGGATTTCCTAACCAAAACAATAAACAGTCACTTTACTAAATGAAGGAAAGGAGCAGGTTACAGAGGCGGGCCTCTCTAACCAAAACAACGAACGGTCACTTTACCAAATCAGGGAAAGGAGCAGGTTACAGAGGCCAAGGCGGGATTTTCTAACCAAAACAATAAACAGTCACTTTACTAAATGAAGGAAAGGAACAGGTTACAGAGGCGGGGCTTTCTAACCAAAACAATAAACGGTCACTTTACCAATTCAGGGAAAGGAGCAGGTTACAGAGGCGGGATTTTCTAACCAAAACAATAAACTATGTCATGTACATAACAATAAACTATGTCATGAACATTTGAGGGAATGGGACAGCTTAAAGATACAGCATCATTGATTTACATTTCAAATTACATAAATTAAATTAAATTATATTTCAAATAAAGTTAATACAATTTCTTCACCTGTCAAATTAAATCAATACAATGTAATTACCATTAGCACAACCGGTCAGCCGGTAGGCCTCTGCTCTACCATTACCGTATTTAAATGGTAGGCTACACAGTAGGCCTACAGCAGTACCGGTGCCGGTACCGGTACTAATCTACAGAAATACCTGCTTTAGGGGAACGCTAAGGATTTCTACTACAGCATTATTATACTGAAGTCCATAGGAAGGGGGGGGGGGGGGGGGGAATCGCCTAGGACACCGCTACTGCATTAGGTTGTACATTGTACCGTGTTACTGTTAGGCCAACATAAATATAGGGCAAATGAGTAAAAAATATAGGGCATGAAAAGTATATTTCATTATTAAATATTTATGTCAACGGTCTAAGTCGAAAGATTAAATAGTTGTGCAGTGGGTTGTCGGGTTTTAGGTAAAAATATAAATCATTTATTTGATGCGGATTATCTATCTCTTATTTAACTGGTCTCAGAGCAGAGTGTTAGTAAAAATCTGTGAAGAATATGGAGTTGAATTTGATATTTAATCCTTGGACCTAACGTTCATTGTATATAACGAAAAGTTTATTAAACCTAACTCCTTTGGACCTAACGAAATAATACCAAACTGTATATCACAAACGGACATTACAGTATGTTAGTCTAACCACGCGAACGTACATCTAAATAATGTGGTGTCTCCGTCGCATGTGGTGTCTCCGTCGCATGTGGTGTCTCCGTCGCATGTGGTGTCTCCGTCGCATGTGGTGTCTCCATCGCATGTGCTGTCTCCGTCGCATGTGCTGTCTCCGTCGCATGTGGTGTCTCCGTCGCATGTGGTGTCTCCGTCGCATGTGGTGTCTCCATCGCATGTGCTGTCTCCGTCGCATGTGCTGTCTCCGTCGCATGTGGTGTCTCCGTCGCATGTGGTGTCTCCGTCGCATGTGGTGTCTCCGTCGCATGTGGTGTCTCCGTTGCGGGTCGTTACAGTGGCGGCAGCGACAGGACTGGTTGGGTCTCCAGCAGCTGTTGGAAGCGCTGAGTTGGTGGGGGAAAAAACCGTTAGAGATAAATTGTCGATAATATTATAATCGGCGTTTATCATAAAAATAAAATAAATAATTGCCTAGAAACCCTCCGAGCACAACAATAATCAATAAATAGAATAATATTACCACCAACGGCACTAATTAGTTATTAATAAGAGAAATATAAAATAGAATAATAAAGGTCAACAACCAACAGCTATACGGAGTGGAAGTTTACGATGAGACACACATTGCAGCTGTGTGTGTGCTGTGCACACATTGCAGCTGTGTGTGTGCACACATTGCAACTGTGTGTGTGCACACGGGGCAGCTGTGTGTGTGCACGCACACGGTGCAGCTGTGTGTGTGCACACATTGCAGCTGTGTGTGTGCACACGGTGCAGCTGTGTGTGTGCACATGGTGCAGCTGTGTGTGTGCACACGGTGCAGCTGTGTGTGTGTGCACACATTGCAGCTGTGTGTGTGCACACATTGCAACTGTGTGTGTGCACACGGGGCAGCTGTGTGTGTGCACGCACACGGTGCAGCTGTGTGTGTGCACACATTGCAGCTGTGTGTGTGCACACGGTGCAGCTGTGTGTGTGCACACATTGCAACTGTGTGTGTGCACACGGGGCAGCTGTGTGTGTGCACGCACTCGGTGCAGCTGTGTGTGTGCACACATTGCAGCTGTGTGTGTGCACACGGTGCAGCTGTGTGTGTGCACATGGTGCAGCTGTGTGTGTGCACACGGTGCAGCTGTGTGTGTGTGCACACATTGCAGCTGTGTGTGTGCACACATTGCAGCTGTGTGTGTGCACACGGTGCAGCTGTGTGTGTGCACACGGTGCAGCTGTGTGTGTGCACACGGTGCAGCTGTGTGTGTGTGCACACGATGCAGCTGTGTGTGTGCACACGGTGCAGCTGTGTGTGTGCACACATTGCAGCTGTGTGTGTGCACACGGTGCAGCTGGTATTTATAATTTATTATATATTTCGCATAGAACGCATTGATTGGCTAATCCGAGCTGGAATTCTCATGGCAACGTCAACAAAATCATCCACGTTAACCGTTGCCAAGGTTACGATGTGTAACAACGTAGACAATGGAGTCAACCCTAGACTCTCAACCACATTAAGTAAATACTGGAGGTCGACGGCTAACTGTCCGGCCCCGTGATTGGACAACCGAGGTATCAGGAGTACGGCCTGTCCCATCGTGTGCATGGTCGCACGGGAAACAGAGGACAACCAATGGAGAGCGAGGGAATCCTCCCGAGAGCCTCCCTCCTCGGGGTAGGGCAGTCTACCCAGCCGAACAGCAAATGAGAGATCCGGGTTGCCTTCCAGCATGTAGGGCTCGAGTTGCTGCGGTAACGACATCAACAAGGAGCCGATCAGGGTGATGTACTCCTGGGGAACCTTCCCGTAGGAGGGAATCTCCAGACCACCGTCGGATTCCGTTCCCGACCAAACATCCATCGACTGAATCGGTTCCAACAGCCGCTTAATCGGAGCGAAAAGCAAATCGAAGGATAACTGATGGGCCGAATTGTTTAATCTGTTAATATAAACCTCGAGGGGTCTGGAAACCTCAACATCTGTTTCGAGTTCCCGGTAGAATTTACATAAATACTCGAATTTCTCTTCGTCTTGACTTTCTAGGTAATTAAAATGATCATAAAGCGATTTAGTTTGTTTGTCTGTATTTATATATTTACTTAATGTTGTTATAAACCGCTCGAATATATTCGATTCTAACGAGTTCAGTTTGGATAACATCGAACCGCAAACTTCGATGAAGTTCACCGACAAACCGAAATATTCCCAGTAGTTGGCGTCATCAGTTGCTACGGTAACGAT
Source organism: Nemertoderma westbladi (assembly GCA_032718475.1). Taxonomy (NCBI): domain Eukaryota; kingdom Metazoa; phylum Xenacoelomorpha; order Nemertodermatida; family Nemertodermatidae; genus Nemertoderma; species Nemertoderma westbladi. Next base: position 28,997 of record JAUCBJ010008589.1, on the reverse strand, counting down.
TTCGGCTAGAAAAGCCTCGAGTTGAACCATAAAGTTGGAGAAACTCGAACGAATAGTTTCTACAAACCCCGGGGCTGCGAGACAATCGGTAAACAGAACGCAGTGGTTGAGGGATTCCTCCAGGATATCGAATATAACACAACAATTCTTCGTTAGGATATCCCTGATATCGGGGATATCCTTTCCCACGATATTCCAGGACATATCGCGGCATCGACCCGTTATGTAGTCGCTCTCTAAGTCGGAATAAGTCGATAAATACGGAAACAAAGGCGACCAAACCTGCCGGATGAAGTCGAAACTGGAAGAGAATGACGGATCGTAGGAATTACCTAAAACGAAATAAACTTCCTGGAGGAAGTTTAGGATAATCGACTTGGCGGATATTAAACCGTCAATGGCGAAGGATTCCTCGGTGAGGAAACTCTCGACGACGGCGGAGACGGGAGGTTCTAAACCTGATAGAGTTCGCGACAACAACTCGAGAATAATCGGCGTCGCGGGTCCGATTACCTCGTCGCACCAACGGGCTTCCGCAGCCAACGACGCGCACAGAACCGTCTGAAGGAAGTCCGTCAAACTCGCGTCTCCGACACCGCGCTCCGACACTAGGCGGTGCCACTCCTTCTGGAAACTCGCTCGCTTCGCTCGGTAGTAGTAGATGTAAACCTGCTCGGTGCGGTTCATTCCTTTAAATACGGCCACCAACTCAGCGGCTCGGTCTGTCTGCCGACGGTTAATCGCGTCGACGAGACGCGGACTAACCAACGCCTCCAAGCGGTCCTTCAAGGAATCCAGTTTGGTCTCGCGTTCGTCGTACTCCGGGAATCCCCGGAGCGCGCGCAGACTCGCCTCCATGGCGACCAGTTGCTCGAGGATCAGTCGGGCGTCGTGTGTCTGCATCACTCGGTCGGTGTCGGCTGTCAGCACCGTCCAGTTGTCTGCCTCCCGGAGTGTCTGTAACGCGGTCTCGATCCGCGTTTTGTACGAGTCGAGATGGACCAGATGACTCATCGTTTTATTGGTGCTGCACTCAACCTGGAGGCAATAGAAACAACGTTAACCTCAAAGTTTAAGTTGAGTCAAAATAATTTGGCGTATACAGCAACCTGTGCTCTTAGCTCGCGTTTATTGTTTTGATTTATGATAGTCTGCAACTGACACAGGATCGTTCCAACATTATAAAACTTACTAATAATTAGAACGCTTTAATGTCATTTGAGTTAACGAATTGAAAAAAAAAGAATAAATAACTATGAAACTAGATAATGTAGAGAATAGTAGTAAAATTTAAAAAAGTTAAAGTTAGTAAAATTAAATAGTAGCGTTCGGGGGGGGGGGGGGGGGGGGGGTGGTGGTGAAACGGTCAGGTTACTGTTACTTAGTATCTGGTGTCAGATCTACGCTGGCTGATCTTTGCCAATTAATTAATTTTTTTTAACTTTTTTTTCAGAAGTTCTCCACGGCGTCATAATTTGTGGTCGACCAGAAATTATGACGTCGTAAATAGTTTCGGTAAATAGTTTAGACTTTTTGTGGTATTTAGTGACTATTTAGGGGTAGGCCTAATTCGTAGGACCCTGTAACAACTGTCTAATCTAATGTATATATATATACATATACTGGCATATATTGGACGATATACGATATGGCCAATATACGCCATATATTGGTTTTTATATTGATCACATTTTACAGCATTAAATATAAATTTTGTAGTTTTTAAAACACTGCAAAAACAGCGTTGCCTGGTCAAGGGATCGAACCAGGGCCTCCTACGTGGAAGCCTAAGGTTGTTACCACTAGACCATGGGGCTGCTAGAAAATGACAATTAGTTGCGGTAAATTGCGGTAAATTACGGTTTTTAGTAGGACCCGTACATACTGCAGGTACTAATAGGGTAAGTACTGGTGGCGGTACCTGTTCAATATCTCCACTGACACTCCTTAATTGTTTGTCCAGGAAATTAGTTTCCTGTTTAATGACGTCAATGTCACGTAGAACTCTCGGCAGATTGCTGACAGAGAGATGGCACAGTTCCTCTAACGATTGATTCACTTCCTGAAAAAAAAATAAATAAAAAAACTCAACTTCAACCGGTAAACGAGTAGGTAGGCCTAACACCTACTAAAATAATAGTGCAGCAGCCGAACAAGAGACCAGACCCCGACCGTCCGACCCCAGACTGTCAACTTCTGAACTTCAACTGTGAGCCACATCCAGATATGGGACGTTCGATGCATTCAAAACTCATCCCCCTGCAGGCTCCAGCCCATGTGAATATCGACGCAAATAACAACTGACTACTCAAAAAAATAGAACTGTAACCTGTAACCTGTTACACAGTGCTATATTCTTATATATTTATTCAATTTCGCCTTTCGGCATGAAATAATGTACTGAACTAATGTAAAATAAATAAATTCAATTAATGTATGTAAAATGTATTTATTAGTAATAAAATAAGATAAATTGTTTAAATTTATCTATAATTAATTTATCTTATTATTTTTAATAAATTTAATTTATCTTCTTATTATTATATTTTAAAATAAGGTAAATTTGTTTCGGACTTAAAAATTGCAGGTAGTTTAAAATGGTAATGGATCAATCAGACGAAGTTGTCGAGAAACTCAGACCATGAGGTTTCATACTAGAGCAGTACCGTACTACTGTACTACCTGTTCTATTGACTTTAGTTTATTTTTATGGATAGAATAACTCAATAACGTGCCAAAGTGAATCCTAAATTGGTAATTTAACAGAGACGGAATCATTTATTCATGTAATGCGCAGAGATGGGATCCCCGGGCCCGCCACCCGCCCCCTCTGTCTCACGCCATCACACTTCACAACCGAGACCACACTTTTATACTACATACTACAACCCCACACCTGCACACATACTGACATACGCCTATCTGCATATCTCCAGCGCAAACTGGCAAATAAAATACATATGAACGACGTTTCTTGATTTGAGTGAAAATAACAGTGAATACCAGTCAGTGGCATCGGCACGGCTTACCGTACCGCTGGCGCCAGTGGTAGAGGAGCGGGAGCGCTGTCAGGCCAGCAGCCCAAAAACCAACCTGTATAAATAGTTGCAATTTTGTAACAAGTGTCGTTGCGTGAGCTTCCCTGGTTTTACCATGTTCTTCAAATCCAGAAAAACCAGCATTAATCCAATCGGCAGCGTCGAAATCATCATTTGCGAATTTACTAAAATCAGACATCTTTAGTTTTTCAGTATTACTAACACTGACACTATCCGCTGACCGGTACGGTAAGCCTACCACAGACCGATAACTTTTCAGTACCGGTATTGATCAAGGGCTACTGAAGCAAGGGCAGGCATACGGTAAATCCAGACTTCGCTAGCGAGGCCATGTTGTTTATGTTACCGGTAACCAGTTTGAATGATAAACATACACGCTTAGCAGCTCTGGGGTAAACAATTATGGAGAATCTATTTTTGGAATTAGTTTCTCAATTATCTGTTGCTTTCATGAATTATTTTCTATATTTTTGTGTTTATATTATTTATTATTATGATTGCCGACCAAATATTCCCCACTCCAGAGAACACATCAATGGCCAATGGCCCTGATGATAATATGGGCTCTTTATTAATTAAATAGCATTATTATTAATAGCATTACAATTAAATGGTAATTTTGAACAGTTGAATGTGCCCTCTGAGGCACGAAAAAACAAGTAGGCCTAGCAGCCTAGTGCAAAAATATGATAATGAAAAATTACCACAAAATCAAATTGATTTTATAACCATATAGGCCTACAGATATGGGTCAGTAGGTGTTTTGGGATGCTGATCACGAATATGTCACTGAAATATATCGTACAGTCTGACAGTGTTGATTATGGCTATTTTGGATATATGTCAATGTGCGGCACATCGCAGCATCGGCACATCAATGGCACATGGCAGATCGTGCACCCAGGCATCCAGGAGAAGATACCAGCATCCAGGCATCAAGTTCAACGAACCCAGCTACCAAGTCCAGAAGTCCTTCGAGTTCAATGAGCTAATCTGTCGTTCTTCGACAGGCGGAGTTTGACGTGCTGACGCCTGACTTGGCGTCGAAGGTGCGCGCGGTATACAGGCTGACCCTGACAGTGACAGGTTGCTGGTACTCTGGGAAATTCATTTGGTGTAATGGTTGCAATTGCAACGACTGAACGACCCAACCGGCCTCCTTGACAGCTTGATGTGCGGAACACCCTCGGGAAACTCTCGAACCTCACTGCCTCATCCAGTCAGCCAAGCCAGTCTGCCAGTGCAGCAGTGGGTGGTAACCAGCCTGGTTGCAGGTTGGTACAGATGACCGCTTTCTACCCTTCAGCCCTTAGATGAAAGGCGAACCATCATAGTGTCATCGCTTAGTCGCATTGGCAATGCGGCAATCCAGTTACTAATAATCAAATCAAATTAATACTGTAATAATCTGATAATAGTTACGGCTGTACGGTCTGACGGTCATGACGGTTGTGTGGCTGTGTGGCGAAATGACGTGGTACACTGCTGCACTGGTACAGTGGTACGTGCTTCAGTGCAGCAGTGCTTGTACGTCAATACGTCTGTATGTGCATGTGCTACGCCGTTTCGGAGGATTACCGGTACCTCTGTTCTCTGTACCTGAACTACTGAACTAGGCCTATCTGCCTAGGCCTATACCGGTACGCGGTACCATAACCATATACAGATATACCACACCACAGTTCAGTGCAGTTGTCCGATTGTACAGTACGAGTATATATACAGCTATCGGCAGACCGGTACTCTACAGCTCTACATTCAGACATTATTAAGAAACATTAAAATATAGAACTGTAGAAAGCAATACTTGAAAGCAATATCAATAGGTCAGTAGGTACCGGTATGCGGTAGGCCTAATTGAAAAACTAATACAGTACTGCAGTACCGGGCTGCCGGATAATACCAGAAATCGATTCTACATAATTTTTTACCACAGAGTGTGTACAGGTGTATGTTTATCATTCAAACTGGTTACCGGTAACCAAGTAGTCCTTGCCGGTAATAGCTGTACGACATCTGCATCTGAACATCGGTATCAACATCTGAACATGGCTGCATGGCCTGGCCTTCGCTAGCGAAGTCAGGATTTACCGGTAAAACGAACTTAGATCCCGCAAGGCCTGACTTTGATGAACTTGTATCTTTCCGAACTTAGGTCCTATCTGGGTGAACTTAGATCCTAACTAGTGAACTTTAGATCCTAACTACAGTAGGTGAACTTAGATCCTAACAGGGTGAACTTAGATCCTATCTAGGTTAACTTAGATCCTAACTGTTCGTATGGGGAAGATCTATAAGTTCGTATGGGAAGGATCTAAAGTTAGTATGGGAATGATCTAAGTTCGTATGGGAAGGATCTAAGTTCGTATGGGAAGGATCTAAGTTCGTATGGGAAGGATCTAAGTTAGTATGGGAAGGATCTAAATTCGTATGGGAAGGATCTAAGTTCGTATGGGAAGGATCTAAGTTCGTATGGGAGGGATCTAAGTTCGTATGGGAAGGATCTATGTCCACCCAAGATCTAAGTTCGTTCAGGATCTAAGGTGCTCAAGGGGAAACGGATTTGCCGTGTGCCAGTCCTTGCTTCAGTAGTCCTTGGTATTGCTGTACGGTATGCAAATTTCCAATTGGGGTGTAGTTTCAGCCTTCCCATAAGGTTAATGTTAAATTAATATTGAAAAGTAAAAATACTGTAAATTACTGTAAACTGTGTTCCTCAATTTAGTTTATTGTTTTGGTTAGAAAAGCCTTCCATTATGACCTGCTACTTTCCTTTAAAAGGTTCCTTAAATGGTAAATATCGAAATTAAATATTTTCGAAACGAATTGTTAAACTAAATGTTAATTATGCTAAAATGGGCTGAAACGACACCCCAATTGGTAATATGCATACCGGTATGTCTAGGTAAACCATAGTAGTAGCAGTAATAAGAATATACACTTACAGCCACTTAGAGTAATTGAGTAATAATTTAACACGGTGCTTAATTTGGTCTGTTCAAATGTTATCAGTTTAATAAATGATATTTTACGTTACAAATTTTACATTTTATGTTAAAAGGAACGCTGGTATGCATCGACTGCGATTTGGTTTTTTGTGAAGAATGTCTAGAATATCATTCGAAGATGCGAAGATTTAATGACCATAAAGTGGTGAATCTTGGAGAATGGACAGATAGAGATGCCCAGGTATGGTTGGAGATTGAACAGATAGGGATGCCCAGGTATGGTTGGAGAGTGGGCAGATAGGGATGGATGCCCAGGTATGGTTGGAGAGTGGACAGATAGGGATGCCCAGGTAGTGTTGGAGATTGAACAGATAGGGATGCCCAGGTATGGTTGGAGAGTGGACAGATAGGGATGGATGCCCAGGTATGGTTGGAGAGTTGACAGATGGACGGATGCCCAGGTATGGTTGGAGAGTGGACAGATAGGGATGCCCAGGTATGGTTGGAGAGTGGACAGATAGGGATGCCCAGGTATGGTTGGAGAGTGGACAGATAGGGATGCCCAGGTAGTGTTGGAGATTGAACAGATAGGGATGCCCAGGTATGGTTGGAGAGTGGACAGATAAGGATGGATGCCCAGGTATGGTTGGAGAGTTGACAGATGGACGGATGCCCAGGTATGGTTGGAGAGTGGACAGATAGGGATGCCCAGGTATGGTTGGAGAGTGGACAGATAGGGATGCCCAGGTATGGTTGGAGAGTGGACAGATAGGGATGCCCAGGTAGTGTTGGAGATTGAACAGATAGGGATGCCCAGGTATGGTTGGAGAGTGGACAGATAGGGATGGATGCCCAGGTATGGTTGGAGAGTTGACAGATGGACGGATGCCCAGGTATGGTTGGAGAGTGGACAGATAGGGATGCCCAGGTAAGGTTGGAGAGTGGACAGATAGGGATGCCCAGGTACGGTTGGAGAGTGGACAGATAGGGATGCCCAGGTAAGGCTGGAGAGTGGGCAGATAGGGATGCCCAGGTATGGTTGGAGATTGAACAGATAGGGATGTCCAGGTATGGTTGGAGAGTGGACAGATAGGGATGCCCAGGTAAGGTTGGAGAGTGGACAGATAGTGATGCCCAGGTATGGTTGGAGAGTGGACAGATAGGGATGCCAAGGTATGGTTGGAGAGTGGACAGATAGGGATGGATGCCCAGGTAAGGTTGGAGAGTTGACAGATGGATGGATGCCCAGGTATGGTTGGAGAGTGGACAGATAGGGATGCCCAGGTATGGTTGGAGAGTTGACAGATGGATGGATGCCCAGGTAAGGTTGGAGAGTGGACAGATAGGGATGGATGTCCAGGTATGGTTAGAGAGTGGACAGATGGATGGATGCCCAGGTATGGTTGGAGAGTTGACAGATGGATGGATGCCCAGGTATGGTTGGAGAGTGGACAGATAGGGATGGATGTCCAGGTATGGTTGGAGAGTGGACAGATGGATGGATGCCCAGGTATGGTTGGAGAGTTGACAGATGGATGGATGCCCAGGTAAGGTTGGAGAGTGGATAAATATGGACGGATGTCCAAGTAAGGTTGGAGAGTGGACAGATATGGACGGATGCCCAGGTAAGGTTGGAGAGTGGTCAGATAGGGATGGATGCCCAGGTAAGTTTGGAGAGTGGACAGATGAATGGATGCCCAGGTCGGAGAGTGGAGAGATATGGACGGATGCCCAGGTAAGGTTAGAGAGTGGACAGATATGGACGGATACCCAGGTAAGGTTGGAGAGTGGACAGATAGGGATGGATGTCCAGGTAAGGTTGGAGAGTGGACAGATAGGGATGGATGCCCAGGTAAGGTTGGAGAGTGGACAGATAGGGATGGATGTCCAGGTAAGGTTGGAGAGTGGACAGATGGATGGATGCCCAGGTAAGGTTGGAGAGTGGACAGATAGATGGATGCCCAGGTAAGGTTGGAGAGTGGACAGATAGGGATGGATGCCCAGGTAAGGTTGGAGAGTGGACAGATAGGGATGGATGTCCAGGTAAGGTTGGAGAGTGGACAGATAGGGATGGATGTCCAGGTAAGGTTGGAGAGTGGACAGATAGGGATGGATGTCCAGGTAAGGTTGGAGAGTGGACAGATAGGGATGGATGTCCAGGTAAGGTTGGAGAGTTGACAGATGGATGGATGCCCAGGTATGGTTGGAGAGTTGACAGATGGATGGATGCCCAGGTATGGTTGGAGAGTGGACAGATAGGGATGGATGTCCAGGTATGGTTGGAGAGTGGACAGATGGATGGATGCCCAGGTATGGTTGGAGAGTTGACAGATGGATGGATGCCCAGGTAAGGTTGGAGAGTGGATAAATATGGACGGATGTCCAAGTAAGGTTGGAGAGTGGACAGATATGGACGGATGCCCAGGTAAGGTTGGAGAGTGGTCAGATAGGGATGGATGCCCAGGTAAGTTTGGAGAGTGGACAGATGAATGGATGCCCAGGTCGGAGAGTGGAGAGATATGGACGGATGCCCAGGTAAGGTTAGAGAGTGGACAGATATGGACGGATACCCAGGTAAGGTTGGAGAGTGGACAGATAGGGATGGATGTCCAGGTAAGGTTGGAGAGTGGACAGATAGGGATGGATGCCCAGGTAAGGTTGGAGAGTGGACAGATAGGGATGGATGTCCAGGTAAGGTTGGAGAGTGGACAGATGGATGGATGCCCAGGTAAGGTTGGAGAGTGGACAGATAGATGGATGCCCAGGTAAGGTTGGAGAGTGGACAGATAGGGATGGATGCCCAGGTAAGGTTGGAGAGTGGACAGATAGGGATGGATGTCCAGGTAAGGTTGGAGAGTGGACAGATAGGGATGGATGTCCAGGTAAGGTTGGAGAGTGGACAGATAGGGATGGATGTCCAGGTAAGGTTGGAGAGTGGACAGATAGGGATGGATGTCCAGGTAAGGTTGGAGAGTGGACAGATAGGGATGGATGTCCAGGTAAGGTTGGAGAGTGGACAGATAGGGATGGATGTCCAGGTAAGGTTGGAGAGTGGACAGATAGGGATGGATGTCCAGGTAAGGTTGGAGAGTGGACAGATAGGGATGGATGCTGGCTGTGCGTAAGTAATATTTTCTATAATCAGAATACTGTATGTACAATTATCCCTTTACAGTAGCACAAAGCGTCGAATAATCTTCAGTTCCATACTGTAGGCCTATAATTATCGTTGTTAATTTATTTATTAACAGGATGTTGCCGAAAAGAGAAAGAGAGTTTGCGACATACACGGGGCCGAATTTGCTTTCCTTTGTACTACTTGTGACGTCATTGCTTGTCCAGCATGTACAATGTCCAAGCACTCGGCGGATTTAGGTGGTTATTCCTTATTTACTGGTTTATTAGTTAGACACTATTGTACGCTGTTGGAATTCAATACGGAATAGTTGGCCAACATGGTCGTCACTACATGGTCGAAATCTTCGTAATGGTATTGAACGCAAAAAAATGTTCTAACATAATCTAATTTTATTCTTATTTACTGTTATTATTTACATATTCATGAATTTTTATTCTTCCTTTAGGTCACGCTCCAGTGGAACTTGTTGATGTTGATGACACTTATATAACGCAAGTCGAAGAGATTCTTTCTCACGTGACCAATCAACTGGAAACCAATCAGAACAACAAAATATCCACTGAACTTGAGCTGACCAATCACAGAAGCGCGGCGGCAACGATACAAAGTCTGGTACTTCGGGAATACAAACAGATGCACGAAATATTGAACAACCGCGCGGAACAGACATTACAAGGCTTAAATGAGTTAATGGAAGTGGAGAGTCGGTCTCTTAACGAGGGGTTGGGTAAGACAGTAACGAGTATAGAGTCGTTAGAATACGCCGCAGGTCTGGTTAGGTGCGCCCTCTCACTCAACCCAGAAACCCCGGCCATGCTGTGCGGAAGTAAAGATATTCTGACTGCTTTAAGAAGACCAGTGTCGCCAACTAGAAAGGAGAACAAGGATATCAACTACGAATGTATTGGATATCTACAAACAACTAAGGATGTAAAAGAACATGCAGCTGAATTTACCTTCCCGAAGCTGGTTGTCGTCAAGGTATTTGTATATTTTATTTACTGGTTATTGGGGACATGAATAGACCACGTATTTCAAAGTCCTCTGTATTTGAACCATTTTATATATTAATTGGTGGTTTTGGATTTGAAATATGTAAAATGAATTTGTAATATGATTTTGATATAATTATTGCCTTGGATGACTTCATAATGTTTATACTTAAAGAATCGTTTATTGCCGCAAATATTCCATTTTAATAACTGATATAAATTTAGTTACGCTATAACAGTATAACAGATAATAAACTGTTAATTTATCAGTAATGTTATAAACGTGGCTGAAATTTATATTGGTTATTAAAATGGAATATTTGCTGCTAAAAACGATTCTTTTAGTGTATTATAACATTCGGAGGAATGTATTATGTAGCCATAAAAATGTAGGTCTATTCTATGACTTTATTTTGAATATTAATATATTAAGGTAAGTCATGTAATCGGTATATCACGGAATGATAATTTAGAATACATATTGTAATGTTAGATTTTATTTCATATATTACAGTGTTAATGGTTTGTAGATAAGTGAGTTATCTTAGTCAACTTTTATTATTATTGTGGAATTAATAGTAGTACCTGTAGAATATAATATACTGTAGACTTAATCAGAAGGATATAATGTTTACTATATTTATCTGTAAAGAGTTTGTTGCGTTACAGGGTTCGTTACGAGGATCGGTTGCAGATAAAGCCTTTGTGTTGGATGTGGGCGTGGCTAAGGGGCCGTTAAGGATGTCCGACGCCAATGTCGATATTGTCGACTGGGACGGTGTAAATGTTAAAGTTGTTACCAGCGTCAACAATGATGGAAGTTTTAAGCTGAAAGTTAAGGTTAGATAAACATACCTCTATATGCGATCTATAGTGATGCAGGTGCGTACATGTAACATCCCTAACATCTATTATAACATCATTCATTATATACTGAAGAGTCTTCTTATAGTACCGGTTAATAATAATTAACAATTTATATTACAATTGAATATTTATTAATATCGCCATAATTACGATAATATATTTACGCGCATTCTACTTTAGGTCACTGATGTCGGCCCCTATAAGCTCTTACTCAGGTTTCCCAATGTTGTCCCTTCCGAGATGGTGTTTAATATACAAGTTCCTCTTGTAGCCAATCAGGATCTCAACGTTAGTGTAACGCCCTCTACCGGCAAAGATACGAAAATGTCGGAATACGACGATAATGTTAAACGAGGTAAGACCTGGGTGGTTCTCCGTGTTGCAAAATATAAACATTAAGTTCAAATAAGTCTAGAAGGTACGATATATTGTCCGTTATATGAGCATTATGGTCATTGTTGTAGCCGATATCTCAATGATTGTGTTGGTATTTAGTTACTTGCCGGTACAGTAGGAGCAACACCGATTCTGTTGCGGAATTGGTTGATTGTACGTTTGTGTTGTTTCTGTAATACAATTCATCAGCCAATATTAGATGACCCTCCTAAAACAGAGTCTTAGTATCATAATGAGTTTCTCGTAGGAAATTTATTGCTCACATTTATAGATACTATTGTTTGGCAGGTCTTTGTGTTCCTAACTGGTGGCTACCTCAATCTGTAACGCAAGACTTTGTGTTGGTGGAGATGGTAGATTCCTCTACTTTCGAGTACCAGAGAGTTCAACAACTGTTTATAGACCGTTGCGATGACGACAAACAACCGTCTATTGTAACTGTTAGTAACTACTCATAGTATATCATTTAACGCCTTTTAATTTCTCAGTTTTTTTAGGAATTACACTGTATCGACTTTTCCTAGAATAACCTCCTGAGAATACCTCAATTTGTAAGAAAACATTCAGATTTTCTTACAAATCTTTATCAACAAACTAATTTGTTTCTTAATTTCTAATGCAGATTAAACGTCTTCAAAATCCCGAGTTATTTAAATCGTATCAGAAACATCGACACGAAACACACACGGATGAGGGAGGGGTTGAGGAACACTACATGTTTCACACTCCTTATAAGATGGAACACATTGCTGACATTAACAGGGATGGGTTCATGGGTCTCATTGATCGTATACCATCCTCGAAGCTGGGAACAAGTTAGTCGAAGCCGCTATGCCTGCAGAATGATGCTGGGTTTCGTAATGTAGAGAGTTACACCCGAGTTGTAAAATGCATCGTTAGTGTCTGAGCATTGTATCTTGTCCTAAGCCATTTAACCTGCATAGCATCCGGGTGTATAACTGTATTTACGAGCAAGATATCTGGTGTCCTATACAGTAAGAGTGCAACAGGAAATACTGCTATAGAGCAGTATAGGCTCTACTTCTGCCCACTATAATTTTACATTGTGACGGTTTGTTTACAGTTTGAAGGTTTAATGCTGCGTAAATTAATCATTAATTAAATATCAAAAGTTTTTGAAAAATGTTTCAAAATCCTTTATTTGTTTACAGCTTTTAACGGTGAGTCGGGTATTCGATTCGTCTGGAGCTCCACGGATCAATCAGTAGACGAGGAATGGTGGGCCGTTTACGTCTGTCGGATATTCAGTGTCGCTAGTCAATTAGATGCAGGTAAATATGCCACGTTGTCTACAAACTTAATCAATCCCAAAAATATTAAGTGCTAAGTCAATAGCTACATAATTAGTAAATAAAGCAACAATTATTGATGATTTTTTTTAACCTCAACTAAAATTGATATCATTTATTTTTGTATCTTATATAATATGCGTTATATACTTAATGTATATTAATTATGTGATATCATGTAAATTATATAGGAACTCCAGAAGAGGGGAAAGCAAGCGAAGTTGGTTCCGGGAGGCGGACAGGTACACCTGTCAATAAACGAGTATTGGATAGCCGAGAAGACGGACGGCGTACCGGAACGAATAGTCGTAAATCTTCCGGAGTCACTTCGAGAAAGGGATCCAGTGGTTAGTTGATTAATTAAATACCATAGCAGTACGGTAGTAAATACTTAGCAGTAGTAAATACTTAGCAGTAGTAAATACTTAGTAGTAGTAAATACTTAGCAGTAGTAAATACTTAGCAGTAGTAAATACTTAGCAGTAGTAAATACTTAGCAGTAGTAAATACTTAAAGCAGTAGTAAATACTTAGCAGTAGTAAATACTTAGCAGTAGTAAATACTTAGCAGTAGTAAATACTTAGCAGTAGTAAATACTTAAAGCAGTAGTAAATACTTAGCAGTAGTAAATACTTAGCAGTAGTAAATACTTAGCAGTAGTAAATACTTAGCAGTAGTAAATACTTAGCAGTAGTAAATACTTAGCAGTAGTAAATACTTAAAGCAGTATTAAATACTTAGCAGTAGTAAATACTTAGCAGTAGTAAATACTTAGCAGTAGGAAATACTTAGCAGTAGTAAATACTTAGCAGTAGTAAATACTTAGCAGTAGTAAATACTTAGCAGTAGTAAATACTTAAAGCAGTAGTAAATACTTAGCAGTAGTAAATACTTAGCAGTAGTAAATACTTAGCAGTAGTAAATACTTAGCAGTAGTAAATACTTAGCAGTAGTAAATACTTAGCAGTAGTAAATACTTAGCAGTAGTAAATACTTAGCAGTAGTAAATACTTAGCAGTAGTAAATACTTAGCAGTAGTAAATACTTAGCAGTAGGAAATACTTAGCAGTAGTAAATACTTAGCAGTAGTAAATACTTAGCAGTAGTAAATACTTAGCAGTAGTAAATACTTAGCAGTAGTAAATACTTAAAGCAGTAGTAAATACTTAGCAGTAGTAAATACTTAAAGCAGTAGTAAATACTTAGCAGTAGTAAATACTTAGCAGTAGTAAATACTTAGCAGTAGGAAATACTTAGCAGTAGTAAATACTTAGCAGTAGTAAATACTTAGCAGTAGTAAATACTTAGCAGTAGTAAATACTTAGCAGTAGTAAATACTTAAAGCAGTAGTAAATACTTAGCAGTAGTAAATACTTAGCAGTAGTAAATACTTAGCAGTAGTAAATACTTAGCAGTAGTAAATACTTAAAGCAGTAGTAAATACTTAAAGCAGTAGTAAATACTTAGCAGTTGTAAATACTTAGCAGTAGTAAATACTTAAAGCAGTAGTAAATACTTAGCAGTTGTAAATACTCAGCAGTAGTAAATACTTAAAGCAGCAGTAAATACTTAGCAGTAGTAAATACTTAGCAGTAGTAAATACTTAAAGCAGTAGTAAATACTTAGCAGTAGTAAATACTTAGCAGTAGTAAATACTTAGCAGTAGTAAATACTTAGCAGTTGTAAATACTTAGCAGTAGTAAATACTTAGCAGTTGTAAATACTTAGCAGTAGTAAATACTTAAAGCAGTAGTAAATACTTAGCAGTAGTAAATACTTAGCAGTAGTAAATACTTAAAGCAGTAGTAAATACTTAGCAGTAGTAAATACTTAGCAGTAGTAAATACTTAGCAGTAGTAAATACTTAGCAGTAGTAAATACTTAGCAGTAGTAAATACTTAGCAGTAGTAAATACTTAAAGCAGTATTAAATACTTAGCAGTAGTAAATACTTAGCAGTAGTAAATACTTAGCAGTAGGAAATACTTAGCAGTAGTAAATACTTAGCAGTAGTAAATACTTAGCAGTAGTAAATACTTAGCAGTAGTAAATACTTAAAGCAGTAGTAAATACTTAGCAGTAGTAAATACTTAGCAGTAGTAAATACTTAGCAGTAGTAAATACTTAGCAGTAGTAAATACTTAGCAGTAGTAAATACTTAGCAGTAGTAAATACTTAGCAGTAGTAAATACTTAGCAGTAGTAAATACTTAGCAGTAGTAAATACTTAGCAGTAGTAAATACTTAGCAGTAGGAAATACTTAGCAGTAGTAAATACTTAGCAGTAGTAAATACTTAGCAGTAGTAAATACTTAGCAGTAGTAAATACTTAGCAGTAGTAAATACTTAAAGCAGTAGTAAATACTTAGCAGTAGTAAATACTTAAAGCAGTAGTAAATACTTAGCAGTAGTAAATACTTAGCAGTAGTAAATACTTAGCAGTAGGAAATACTTAGCAGTAGTAAATACTTAGCAGTAGTAAATACTTAGCAGTAGTAAATACTTAGCAGTAGTAAATACTTAGCAGTAGTAAATACTTAAAGCAGTAGTAAATACTTAGCAGTAGTAAATACTTAGCAGTAGTAAATACTTAGCAGTAGTAAATACTTAGCAGTAGTAAATACTTAAAGCAGTAGTAAATACTTAAAGCAGTAGTAAATACTTAGCAGTTGTAAATACTTAGCAGTAGTAAATACTTAAAGCAGTAGTAAATACTTAGCAGTTGTAAATACTCAGCAGTAGTAAATACTTAAAGCAGCAGTAAATACTTAGCAGTAGTAAATACTTAGCAGTAGTAAATACTTAAAGCAGTAGTAAATACTTAGCAGTAGTAAATACTTAGCAGTAGTAAATACTTAGCAGTAGTAAATACTTAGCAGTAGTAAATACTTAAAGCAGTAGTAAATACTTAAAGCAGTAGTAAATACTTAGCAGTTGTAAATACTTAGCAGTAGTAAATACTTAAAGCAGTAGTAAATACTTAGCAGTAGTAAATACTTAGCAGTAGTAAATACTTAGCAGTAGTAAATACTTAAAGCAGTAGTGAATACTTAGCAGTAGTAAATACTTAGCAGTAGTAAATACTTAGCAGTAGTAAATACTTAGCAGTAGTAAATACTTAGCAGTAGTAAATACTTAGCAGTAGTAAATACTTAGCTTACTCTAAATCAGCTGTTATTTACCTCGGCTTTCAGCTGAAGAGGGATGCATTTTGATTGCATCTAGAGACCCTCCCCCCCCCCCCCCCCCCCTATCTGCAAAGTATAGAAAATAAACCTACAGATGTATAATCTATTAAATTATTTATTTGTCTTCGGCCTTCGCATTACATTGACAAATTCCATAATCTGATATTATATTTCGTGTCACCCAGGGACCAATTCCGTTAAATCGAGGACAAAAACAAAATCACCGAGAAGCAGCCTTCAATCTGGTTCTATAAAACAACGCCAATTAGGTGAGTACCGGAATGGGTTCAATTAGGTGAGTACCGGAATGGGTTCAATTAGGTGAGTACCGGAATGGCTTCAATTAGGTGAGTACCGGAATGGGTTCAGTTAGGTGAGAACCGGAATGGGTTCAATTAGGTGAGTACCGGAATGGGTTCAATTAGGTGAGAACCGGAATGGGTTCAATTAGGTGAGTACCGGAATGGGTTCAATTAGGTGAGAACCGGAATGGGTTCAATTAGCTGAGTACCGGAATGGGTTCAATTAGGTGAGTACCGGAATGGGTTCAATTAGGTGAGTACCGGAATGGCTTCAATTAGGTGAGTACCGGAATGGGTTCAATTAGGTGAGAACCGGAATGGGTTCAATTAGGTGAGTACCGGAATGGGTTCAATTAGGTGAGTACCGGATTGGGTTCAATTAGGTGAGTACCGGAATGGTTTCAATTAGGTGAGTACCGGAATGGGTTCAATTAGGTGAGTGCCGGAATGGGTTCAATTAGGTGAGTGCCGGAATGGGTTCAATTAGGTGAGTACCGGAATGGGTTCAATTATGTGAGTACCGGAATGGGTTCAATTAGGTGAGTGCCGGAATGGGTTCAATTAGGTGAGTACCGGAATGGGTTCAATTAGGTGAGTACCGGAATGGGTTCAATTAGGTGAGTACCGGAATGGGTTCAACTATGTGAGTATCGGAATGGGTTCAATTAGGTGAGTGCCGGAATGGGTTCAATTAGGTGAGTACCGGTATGGCTTCAATTAGGTGAGTACCGGAATGGGTTCAATTAGGTGAGTACCGGAATGGGTTCAATTAGGTGAGTACCGGAATGGCTTCAATTAGGTGAGTACCGGAATGGGTTCAATTAGGTGAGTACCGTAATGGGTTCAATTAGGTGAGTACCGGAATGGGTTCAATTAGGTGAGTACCGGAATGGGTTCAATTAGGTGAGTACCGGAATGGGTTCAATTAGGTGAGTACCGGAATGGGTTCAATTAGGTGAGTACCGGAATGGGTTCAATTAGGTGAGTACCGGAATGGGTTCAATTAGGTGAGTACCGGAATGGGTTCAATTAGGTGAGTACCGGATTGGCTTCAAATAGGTGAGTACCGGAATGGGTTCAATTAGGTGAGTGCCGGAATGGGTTCAATTAGGTGAGTACCGGAATGTGTTCAATTAGGTGAGTACCGGAATGGCTTCAATTAGGTAAGTACCGGAATGGCTTCAATTAGGTGAGTACCGGAATGGGTTCAATTATGTGAGTACCGGAATGGCTTCAATTAGGTGAGTACCGGAATGGGTTCAATTAGGTGAGTACCGGAATGGCTTCAATTAGGTGAGTACCGGAATGGGTTCAATTAGGTGAGTACCGGAATGGGTTCAATTATGTGAGTACCGGAATGGGTTCAATTAGGTGAGTGCCGGAATGGGTTCAATTAGATGAGTACCGGAATGGGTTCAATTAGGTGAGTACCGGAATGGGTTCAATTAGGTGACTACCGGAATGGGTTCAATTAGGTGAGTACCGGAATGGGTTCAATTAGGTGAGTACCGGAATGGGTTCAATTAGGTGAGTACCGGAATGGGTTCAATTAGGTGAGTACCGGAATGGATTGAATTAGGTGAGTACCGTAATGGGTTCAATTAGGTGAGTGCCGGAATGGATTCAATTAGGTGAGTACCGGAATGGGTTCAATTAGGTGAGTACCGGAATGGGTTCAATTAGGTGAGTGCCGGAATGGGTTCAATTAGGTGAGTACCGGAATGGATTCAATTAGGTGAGTACCGGAATGGGTTCAATTAGGTGAGTACCGGAATGGGTTCAATTATGTGAGTACCGGAATGGGTTCAATTAGGTGAGTACCGGAATGGCTTCAATTAGGTGAGTACCGGAATGGGTTCAATTAGGTGAGTACCGGAATGGGTTCAATTAGGTGAGTCACGGAATGGGTTCAATTAGGTGAGTACCGGAATGGCTTCAATTAGGTGAGTACCGGAATGGGTTCAATTAGGTGAGTACCGGAATGTGTTCAATTAGGTGAGTACCGGAATGGCTTCAATTAGGTAAGTACCGGAATGGCTTCAATTAGGTGAGTACCGGAATGGGTTCAATTATGTGAGTACCGGAATGGCTTCAATTAGGTGAGTACCGGAATGGGTTCAATTAGGTGAGTACCGGAATGGCTTCAATTAGGTGAGTACCGGAATGGGTTCAATTAGGTGAGTACCGGAATGGGTTCAATTATGTGAGTACCGGAATGGGTTCAATTAGGTGAGTGCCGGAATGGGTTCAATTAGATGAGTACCGGAATGGGTTCAATTAGGTGAGTACCGGAATGGGTTCAATTAGGTGACTACCGGAATGGGTTCAATTAGGTGAGTACCGGAATGGGTTCAATTATGTGAGTACCGGAATGGGTTCAATTAGGTGAGTGCCGGAATGGGTTCAATTAGGTGAGTACCGGAATGTGTTCAATTAGGTGAGTACCGGAATGGCTTCAATTAGGTAAGTACCGGAATGGCTTCAATTAGGTGAGTACCGGAATGGGTTCAATTATGTGAGTACCGGAATGGCTTCAATTAGGTGAGTACCGGAATGGGTTCAATTAGGTGAGTACCGGAATGGCTTCAATTAGGTGAGTACCGGAATGGGTTCAATTAGGTGAGTACCGGAATGGGTTCAATTATGTGAGTACCGGAATGGGTTCAATTAGGTGAGTGCCGGAATGGGTTCAATTAGATGAGTACCGGAATGGGTTCAATTAGGTGAGTACCGGAATGGGTTCAATTAGGTGACTACCGGAATGGGTTCAATTAGGTGAGTACCGGAATGGGTTCAATTAGGTGAGTACCGGAATGGGTTCAATTAGGTGAGTACCGGAATGGGTTCAATTAGGTGAGTACCGGAATGGATTGAATTAGGTGAGTACCGTAATGGGTTCAATTAGGTGAGTGCCGGAATGGATTCAATTAGGTGAGTACCGGAATGGGTTCAATTAGGTGAGTACCGGAATGGGTTCAATTAGGTGAGTGCCGGAATGGGTTCAATTAGGTGAGTACCGGAATGGATTCAATTAGGTGAGTACCGGAATGGGTTCAATTAGGTGAGTACCGGAATGGGTTCAATTATGTGAGTACCGGAATGGGTTCAATTAGGTGAGTACCGGAATGGCTTCAATTAGGTGAGTACCGGAATGGGTTCAATTAGGTGAGTACCGGAATGGGTTCAATTAGGTGAGTCACGGAATGGGTTCAATTAGGTGAGTACCGGAATGGCTTCAATTAGGTGAGTACCGGAATGGCTTCAATTAGGTGAGTACCGGAATGGGTTCAATTATGTGAGTACCGGAATGGGTTCAATTAGGTGAGTACCGGAATGGCTTCAATTAGGTGAGTACCGGAATGGGTTCAATTAGGTGAGTACCGGAATGGGTTCAATTAGGTGAGTACCGGATTGGGTTCAATTAGGTGAGTGCCGGAATGGGTTCAATTAGGTGAGTACCGGAATTTTTTAAATTAGGTGAGTGCCGGAATGGGTTCAATTAGGTGAGTACCGGAATGGGTTCAATTAGGTGAGTACCGGAATGGGTTCAATTAGGTGAGTACCGGATTGGGTTCAAATAGGTGAGTACCGGAATGGGTTCAATTAGGTGAGTACCGGAATGGGTTCAATTAGGTGAGTACCGGAATGGGTTCAATTAGGTGAGTACCGGAATGGGTTCAATTAGGTGAGTACCGGATTGGTTTCAAATAGGTGAGTACCGGATTGGGTTCAAATAGGTGAGTACCGGAATGGGTTCAATTAGGTGAGTACCGGAATGGGTTCAATTACGTGAGTACCTGATTGGGTTTAATTAGGTGAGTGCCGGAATGGGTTCAATTAGGTGAGTACCGGAATTTTTTAAATTATGTGAGTGCCGGAATGGGTTCAATTAGGTGAGTACCGGAATGGGTTCAATTAGGTGAGTACCGGAATGGGTTCAATTATGTGAGTACCGGAATGGGTTCAATTAGGTCAGTACCGGATTGGGTTCAATTAGGTGAGTACCGGGATGGGTTCAATTAGGTGAGTACCGGAATGGGTTCAAATAGGTGAGTACCGGAATGGGTTCAATTAGGTGAGTACCGGAATGGGTTCAAATAGGTGAGTACCGGAATGGGTTCAATTAGGTGAGTACCGGAATGGGTTCAATTAGGTGAGTACCGGAATGGGTTCAAATAGGTGAGTACCGGAATGGGTTCAATTAGGTGAGTACCGGAATGGGTTCAATTAGGTGAGTACCGGAATGGGTTCAAATAGGTGAGTATCGGATTGGGTTCAAATAGGTGAGTACCGGAATGGGTTCAATTATGTGAGTACCGGAATGGGTTCAATTAGGTGAGTGCCGGAATGGGTTCAATTAGGTGAGAACCGGAATGGGTTCAATTAGGTGAGTACCGGAATGGGTTCAATTAGGTGAGTACCGGATTGGGTTCAAATAGGTGAGTACCGGAATGGGTTCAATTAGGTGAGTACCGGAATGGGTTCAATTAGGTGAGTACCGGAATGGGTTCAATTAGGTGAGTACCGGAATGGGTTCAATTAGGTGAGTACCGGATTGGTTTCAAATAGGTGAGTACCGGATTGGGTTCAAATAGGTGAGTACCGGAATGGGTTCAATTAGGTGAGTACCGGAATGGGTTCAATTACGTGAGTACCTGATTGGGTTCAATTAGGTGAGTGCCGGAATGGGTTCAATTAGGTGAGTACCGGAATGGGTTCAATTAGGTGAGTACCGGAATGGGTTCAATTAGGTGAGTACCGGAATGGGTTCAATTAGGTGAGTGCCGGAATGGGTTCAATTAGGTGAGTACCGGAATGGGTTCAATTAGGTGAGTACCGGAATGGGTTCAATTAGGTGAGTACCGGAATGGGTTCAATTATGTGAGTGCCGGAATGGGTTCAATTAGGTGAGTACCGGAATGGGTTCAATTAGGTGAGTACCGGAATGGGTTCAATTAGGTGAGTACCGGAATGGGTTCAATTATGTGAGTGCCGGAATGGGTTCAATTAGGTGAGTACCGGAATGGGTTCAATTAGGTGAGTACCGGAATGGGTTCAATTAGGTGAGTACCGGAATGGGTTCAATTAGGTGAGTACCGGAATGGGTTCAATTAGGTGAGTACCGGAATGGGTTCAATTATGTGACGGGATCCGAGAGGATCCCGGTTTATCCGGTGTCGCTTATGTACGCGTCCCCGCCGTGTGAATGAAAAGAGTTGTTGTTCCAGTGTCGTTATTATGGACTGATATATATATAATACAGAGTGATAGTAGATAGCACAGTTAACCGGTATACTGAATGATATGTGATTGGTGACGGCGGTGATGGTCTAAATTGTCACCGTACTACCGTGACTGTAGTGACAGACTGAGATAACTGAAGTGAATGGATAGCACGACCGGTAATATATTGCACGGTGGCCTTATTGCTACTCAATCGATGCCTTTCCCCCCTCTGATTGGTTGATATCCCTGTTGGCACCCTTTGGAGTGTTTCCCTTCGCCCTTGCTGTTCTCTCTCTTGTCAGGGGAGTAACCCCTGACCCTTATTGTGTGTGTCTCCTTCCCACTCTTATTGGGATGGCACGAGTTGGTTAATTGCCCAATCTCGTGGCTCCCAATATTGCTTATCGGCTAATAACTTTATGGGGTGTTGGCGGGATTGAATAAGCTAACACTCCCCCCCATGCTATCTTCCCGGTAAGAAGATAGCATCAACCAAAAAGTGCGTTACAATCCCGCTGGATCCCGATCTAGTATCGGGTGTGGGGTGGAGTTATTTTCTTTTCGGAGCCGGCTTTCCGGGCCGCTCCCTATGGGTATGATGTCACTACCCTCTGGCGTCTCGTGTCGGGCCGATCGTGCGCTCTCTCACACAATTTTTGTTTCCCCAACACTCTCGCCACTCTAACTCAGCTCTCTGACTCAACTCGCTCTCTCCCCACTCTTACACTCTCCCCACACCTGAATCGCACTCTAACTTCTCGCCAACAGCTCTTCTCACTATCTCCTCTCTACTCTCTGCCACTCCCTAAGGCCCTAATCTCTAATGCTACCCCTGTGCTATCATACTATCTACCTTATCTAACTTACTAACTCTAACTATCTAACTCTACTCTCTGCTAAGTCTACTAACTCTTACCAACTCTTCTACTAAAATCCTCCAACTAACTCTATCTCTATCTACGTGGCGCTAACGGTGCCCACAACCACAACCGGTACTACGTACCCTCTTACTAACTCTATCTCCATCTACGTGGCGCTAACGGTGCCCACAACCACAACCGGTACTACGTACCCTCTTACTAACTCTACCTCCATCTACGTGGCGCTAACGGTGCCCACAACCACAACCGGTACTATGTACCCTCTTACTAACTCTACCTCCATCTACGTGGCGCTAACGGTGCCCACAACCACAACCGGTACTATGTACCCTCTTACTAACTCTACCTCCATCTACGTGGCGCTAACGGTGCCCACAACCACACTACTACTGCTTCTACTCTGCTACTATCTTTCTAACTCTACTAGTCTACCCCTTTCTACTCTCTACGTGGCGCTTGCGGTGCCCACAACCACTCTTTCACCACCTCTATCTACGTGGCGCTTGCGGTGCCCACAACCAATCTCTGCTACTACTTTCTACGTGGCGCTTGCGGTGCCCACAACCACTCTCTGCTACTTTCTACGTGGCGCTTCCGGTGCCCACAACCTCTCTACCACCGCTACTTTCTACGTGGCGCTTCCGGTGCCCACAACCACTCTCTCCTACTACTTTCTACGTGGCGCTTCCGGTGCCCACAACCCATCTCTTACTACTTTCTACGTGGCGCTTCCGGTGCCCACAACCCATCTCTTACTACTTTCTACGTGGCGCTAACGGTGCCCACAACCTCTCTACCACTGCTACTTTCTACTAACTATTATTTTAATTATTTAATTATTTATTATTGTTTATTTAAATTAAATAATTATTTTTGTGGGAAGGGCGTCTCGCCCTCATTCCCACCCCCCTCAGTCCAAAATATTGGACGACTAAATCTCCTAACTAGGGCGATTCTTCCAACAGGCACTCTCCCACTGCTGCTCTTGTAGGTCCTGTAGGATTCGCCGCACTCTCTTTGCCAATTCCATCTCACCAGGAATTGGTTCTCCCTCTTCTGCCACCCTGAAATCGGGTCTCTCCGCCGCCTTCTTAACTAGCTCATCTCCTGGCATCAAAATGCCACCTCCCTCCTTGTTGTCTCCCGCCGGTAGAATGAATAGAAAGTGAAAGAACAGGCAGAACAGTAGGTACAATAGTAGTCCTATCCCTTTCCGTCCTGCCTTCCTTCTCGACTTCCCCCTTGTCGGTATGCCTCCAAACCGGACCTGCGTCTCTTCCGGACACTCCTCTGGACACTCCTCTAGACACTCCTTCCGACACTCCTCCGGGCACTCCCCCGGAGTGTTGTCCTCCGGACACCTCGCCGTCCGCTCCGCTCCATCTCCATACCGATACTTGCTGGGAAACCTACTCTCCTCTGCCCACTTTCTTACCGTCACCTCCCTATTTGGCTCTACTATCTCTTGTTTCTCCTCTACTTCCTCTGCGTCTTCGGTGCCTGGTATCATGCACCCAGATGTCTCTGTCACACTGCATGGGATGTTGGTTTTAACTGGGCCGCTAAGCGTCCATCCGAACGGCGTGAGGATCGCCGTCGGGTCCCGCTGCCTGTCTTCGCCGAAGACCGTCTTCGTTCTCTCGTGGGCCGTCGGGCAGTCCATCCCTACTATAATGGACACCTTCCTAACGTCCACCTTTGGTATTGAGAAATCGATACCGTCCAGGAATCTATATTGCTCGACCTCAATGTTGGTTGGTCGCCTGGCGTTGATGTTTATCGATTCTATGACGTGGATGGGGTCGATCGTCGCCCCATAGTCATATCCCGGTGCAATCGCTGCTATCCTGCACCGCCCCGCCCTCGTCTCCAGGACCTCATCTTTACTCGAGACGGTAGTCACCGCCATTCTATTCGGCCTTGTCTTTAGCCCTATCTCTTCGGCCACCCAGTTCTCCACCAGCGTGAAGGCTGCTCCGCTGTCGACCAGCATTAATGTCGTTACTGATCGACCGCCCTCTCCTGATATCTTTACTGGTACTACCCCGAGTAGTACTTTTCTCTTCTTCTCCTCCTCTGTCGTGCTTGTGGCCATTGCCTGGCCTCCAGTCTCGGACTCTCTAACTGCTGTTTCTCTACACTCTCCGGATCTGTGTCCTTCTACCACACATCGATGACATAGTCCGTTCGCGTCTGTGTAGGCTATACGATCTTGTTTGGGCAACGCTTGCCAGTGCTTACAACTCCTGGTCTTATGTGTTCCGTCTCGATGTAATTGACATTCGAATCCTGGATTATAGCGTTCCCTGTATAGTCCCTCACGTATCGCGCGTAGGTTTATATGTACCGATTTAGTGTTTTGGTTGTCTGTACTCGGCCTACTGGGTACATTGGGATTATGTTTATTTATGGTGTTATTTTCTTTCTGTCCCCGCCACGGTGTGGCCCTACTACCAGCTAACTGTGGACTAGCAGTCCCCTGTGTGGCCGCATGTGGTAGTGATTGTCCTACTCTCGGGAGTGGATCTGCAGGATCGTGTTCGGGTTTATGGCTTGTCCCCAAACTATCCTCGCTATAGACTGGGTCTGTTATTAATTCGGCTTCATAGTTGAGGAAGCTCGACATCTCTTCTAAGCCCGGTTCCGCACCCTTCTTCTCCCGTGTGGAGAAGGCTATCTTCCTCCACTTCCTTCGTAACCAGATCGGCAGTGCCTGCGCTATCGTGGTGATGTTGTTAGACGCGTTGAGTTCGTATGGTGCGCCTAGCGTCTTTAACACGATTAACGCCTTCTCGACCTTGTTTGCAAAGGTCCTTATGCTAACGGGATTATCCTGTAGGCCACCCGATGTTATGCCTCTCAGGGTTTGCCGGATGATCTTGGCCGGGTGCCCGTATTCCCTATCTAGCGCCCGCCATGCTGTCGTGAAGCCGCCCTCGATGCCCTGGTATTGCCTCACGATGTCGTATGCTGGGCCTCCTGTATATACTTGCAGATATTTTAGGCACTCCGCCTGCGTCAAGTTCTTACTTAATATTTCGTTACTATACATACGCCGAAACTGTAGATATTCTTCCGGCCTACTCCCATCGAATTTAAATGGTTCCACAGGTGGTAACTCGATCCTAGTTTTTAAAGCATCGATTAACGTGGCCATCCCCATCGCCTGCGCTTCCAATGGGTTCGATGGATGTTGTATAGTTTCTCTTACTGGGTACGGTCCGTTCGTCCTATCTGCTGTTGACTTTGCTTGTTGCGTCGGGTATATCATTGGGGGTAACGGCCCCCTCCATATTTCCGTGTCGCACGATCTGTTCTCGTCCAAGGGGTTCGATGTTCTCGCTCCTATTGGGGTATATTGTTGATATTGTGATGGGGGAATGTCACCCTGTCCCCCTCCCACAGGTATGTTTAGTACTGGGGTTGATGTTAATATATTGGGGCCCATACATCTATCTACAATAACCCTCCCCTCCCCTGGATATATGTTATGTCCCTGGAAATTATAGTCATGCTGCTGTACCGATATAGGCCTACCTACCTCTCGCCTACCTACCGGTATGTACTCCGCGACTTCCGGGTTTAATCCCGTCGTCCGCGCTACCCTATCGCCTACTCTATCTCTCCCAGCATGGCCTATAATAGTATGTGCAGTAAGGCCTACAGTATGTCCTGCAGTCTGCATGTGCCCTTCCGAATCGAAGTTTATTCTTCTCGAATCTCGAATCTCCCCGCGACTACCGTACTCTCGATCGGCAGCTATATCCCGTCGGGAAGCTTCTCTTCGATCCCCTATCTTGCTCTCGTCTTCGTATCGGTACGTCCTGTACCCCTCTCCTGGCGTGCGGTGCGTTTCTCCGGGGCGACGGCAATCTCCCGAAGTTCGACCCCACTGACTCCCTAACTCCATCTCTACTAGCGACGGCTCGCTATCCGTCCTCGCTCTCCGGTTGCTCCTAGCAACGACTCTTCTACTATCTTCACTCCTTCTCTCTTCGACCTCTCGGCCAAACTCTACTAATCTTCTTCTATCTCCGACCTCTCTATTATACTCTACTAATCTTCCCCTATCTTCGACATCTCTATTAAACTCTACTAATCTTCTCTCTTCTAACTGGGCTCGACGTTCCGTCGCCCGCCCTCTCGCGACGTCAACCCGTCTCTCTCTGCTCGATCGCACGCCGCTGGGGATACTCGCAATCCCCCTATCACTCTCCATCGCCGGGTGTTGCGGTTTACCCAATTCGGCCCGCGCATTATCCGCCGACGCCTGTGGGACACTCCCTGCCCCCCCTCTCTCGCTACTAATCTCTCGCGGTGGGGTGCCCGTAGCCCCCCCCCACCCGCCACTTCTAACTTCACTACCTCTTACTACACTTCTACACCCCTCTTGTGGGGCATTCTCTGCCCCCCCTCTCTCGCCGCTAATCTCATGTGGTGGGGCGCCCGTAGCCCCCCCCCACCCGCCACATCTAATTTCAATATCTCTTACTTCGTCTCTACACCCCTCTCTAGTCGACACACTGTCTCTACTACGGCTGGGTCTATTCACCCCCGCCTCTCTCCCTACTACTGCGAGGCCTACCAGGCCCACCCCGGGTTGGCTCAACCTCGCTACCTCCTGCCTACCAACTACGTGGCCTACCAGGCCGCCGTCGGGTTGGCGCAACCCCGCCACTTCCTGTCTACTAACTACGTGGCCTACCAGGCCGCCGTCTGCCGGGCTATACACGTCTGGCACGTTTATATTAATAGCACCATTCCCAATATTATTTGTTAAATCAATTGAATTATTAGAATTTGAAACGGAATTATTTAAATTATTTAAATTAGAGTTGTTATTATTTTCAAAATTTAAATTGCTATTCGAATTATTTGAATTATTTTGATTATTCTGAATATTTGAATTAATATTATTATTTGAATTTAAACTTAAATTACTACTACCGGGTAAAATATTTCCTGTAATAAAGGGATTAGGGTTATTTACTACGGTACTATTAATACCAATATTTCCTAACGCACTACTACTACCCCCCTCGCCCGTACGGTTACTGTACGTACTGTACGTGTACCGCACGCTCTGTTCTCTTGCCTCACGCTCTTCGCGTTCACTCTCTCGCTCCTTCCTTCCCCTCAGTCGCCACTCTAATTCTTCAATTTTTAATTTATATGCAGCCAGTTTTGTCTCCTGCACCCTTCTTTCTTTTACGGAGGATGTAGCAGACTTATAGGTTGCGACGGACTCCCGCCGCCCCTCCGTCCTACTCACTTTCCCCCGCTCTCCGGGGTTCTCGCTGACCGACGAGACCGAATCCTCGGAGCTAACCTCGGATTCGCCCTCGTGCGGTCCCGCCCAACCCACTAACTTGACTTCCCTGGCATCGACTAAGTATGGCCCTATGTACACTACACCAGGCCCCATACCCCTACGTTCCCATAGCCCAAACAGTTCGAAGGCAACCCCTCTCGCTCTCTCCTCGGCCAGTTCTCCCTGCCCAGAACGCACTAGGTAATCAAAGTATCTGTTCGACTCACCTAGTCGTCTCCTCAACTTCACCTGGTCTATCTCAACCCCTCCTCTAGCTTCCTTCAGTTGTTCCCGGGTCGCGGCGTAGGCTCGTCGAAGTCGATCAGAAACCCCGACATCCTCGTCGCCGACCTCCCTTCCATCTCTCCGGGTCCGACGTCGTACCGGCGGCCCCACCGTTGCCGTTCCGGTGGGCCGTCCGTCGCCCTCGGTCTGTGGCTGACCGGTGACATTGGTACGTCGACCCTCGCTCCACGTCGACTCGTCTTCCTCCTCCCCCGTCTCGTCTCCTCTACTCGACTCGCTCTCTCCTGGTAGACGACCCCCCACATCTTGGTTCGCCGTGTTGCTCGTTATCGACGTAGCGTCAACCTGCGTCGACGTGGTCGGCGTAGCATCGACCGGCGTCGTGGGTTCGTATCGTCTCGCCGTGGCCTCGCGGATCGTTAGATCGTCGTCCGGGGTCCGCGGCGGTGTCGTTCCTTTCTCTCCTATTCGGCTCATCTTTGCCTTTGGTAGCTGGCAGCCACAGTCTGTCAGTTGGTTAGATCTAGTTCTATCACTGTCAGACTGTTAGGGCAGCTGCTAGGATTCTATCTCTGTCAGGGCAGCTGGGCGGATCTAGTTCTGTCACTGTGACGGGATCTACGGATCCCGGTTTATCCGTTGGGTTTTCTATCCACGCGTCCCCGCCGTGTGTGAAAGGTAAAAGAGTTCTGGTGTTCGGTTATATGTATAAGGTATAATAGTCTGACAGTTGATATAGTATAGTATGACACAACAGGTAATATATAATGGCGGTAGCGGACGGTGACAGAAGTCCCCGTTCCACCCTACTGATCTGACTGAGTAAACTGAATGAATGATTACAGGTTACTGGTTATATTGCACGGTGGCCTTATTGCTACTCAATCGATGCCTTTCCCCCCTCTGATTGGTTGATATCCCTGTTGGCACCCTTTGGAGTGTTTCCCTTCGCCCTTGCTGTTCTCTCTCTTGTCAGGGGAGTAACCCCTGACCCTTATTGTGTGTGTCTCCTTCCCACTCTTATTGGGATGGCACGAGTTGGTTAATTGCCCAATCTCGTGGCTCCCAATATTGCTTATCGGCTAATAACTTTATGGGGTGTTGGCGGGATTGAATAAGCTAACAACCCCAAAA
>JAUCBJ010008588.1:0-58581 GCA_032718475.1 Nemertoderma westbladi | reverse complement strand
ATACACTAGTGGTGTGGACGATGTATCCTAGTTGTGTGGATGATGTATCCTAGTGGTGTGGACGATGTATCCTAGTGGTGTGGACGATGTATCGTAGTGGTGTGGGCGATATATCCTAGTGGTGTTTACGATGTATCCTTGTGGTGTGGATGTTGTATCGTAGTGGTGTGGACGATGAATCCTTGTGGTGTAGATGGACGCTGTATCGTAGTGGTGTGGACGATATATCCTAGTGGTGTGGGTGGACGATGTATCCTAGTGGTGTGGACGATGTATCCTAGTGGTGTGGACGATGTATCCTAGTGGTGTGGACGATGTATCTTAGTGGTGTGGACGATGTATCCTAGTGGTGTGGACGATGTATCCTAGTTGTGTGGATGATGTATCCTAGTGGAGTGGACGATGTATCCTAGTGGTGTGGACGATGTATCGTAGTGGTGTGGGCGATATATCCTAGGGGTGTGGACGATGTATCCTAGTGGTGTGGACGATGTATCCTAGTGGTGTGGACGATGTATCCTAGTGGTGTGGATGATGTATCGTAGTGGTGTGGACGATATATCATATTGGTGTGGGTGGACGATGTATCCTAGTGGTGTGGACGATGTATCCTAGTGGTGTGGACGATGTATCCTAGTGGTGTAGGTGGACGATGTATCCTAGTGGTGTGGACGATGTATCCTAGTGGTGTGGGTGGACGATATATCCTAGAGGTGTGGGCGATGTATCCTAGTGGTGTGGACGATATATCCTAGTGGTGTGGACGATGTATCGTAGTGGTGTGGACGATATATCCTAGTGGTGTGGGTGGACGATGTATCCTAGTGGTGTGGACGATGTATCCTAGTGGTGTAGGTGGACGATGTATCCTAGTGGTGTGGACGGTGTATCGTAGTGGTGTGGACGATGTATCGTAGTGGTGTGGACGATATATCCTAGTGGTGTGGGTGGACGATGTATCCTAGTGGTGTGGACGATGTATCCTAGTGGTGTAGGTGGACGATATATCCTAGTGGTGTGGACGATGTATCGTAGTGGTGTGGACGATATATCCTAGTGGTGTGGGTGGACGATGTATCCTAGTGGTGTGGACGATGTATCCTAGTGGTGTGGACGATGTATCCTAGTTGTGTGGATGATGTATCCTAGTGGTGTGGACGATGTATCCTAGTGGTGTGGACGATGTATCGTAGTGGTGTGGGCGATATATCCTAGTGGTGTGGACGATGTATCCTTGTGGTGTGGATGTTGTATCGTAGTGGTGTGGACGATGAATCCTTGTGGTGTAGGTGGACGCTGTATCGTAGTGGTGTGGACGATATATCCTAGTGGTGTGGGTGGACCATGTATCCTAGTGGTGTGGACGATGTATCCTAGTGGTGTGGACGATGTATCCTAGTGGTGTGGACGATGTATCTTAGTGGTGTGGACGATGTATCCTAGTGGTGTGGACGATGTATCCTAGTTGTGTGGATGATGTATCCTAGTGGTGTGGACGATGTATCCTAGTGGTGTGGACGATGTATCGTAGTGGTGTGGGCGATATATCCTAGGGGTGTGGACGATGTATCCTAGTGGTGTGGACGATGTATCCTAGTGGTGTGGACGATGTATCCTAGTGGTGTGGATGATGTATCGTAGTGGTGTGGACGATATATCATAGTGGTGTGGGCAATGTATCCTAGTGGTGTGGGTGGACGATATATCCTAGTGGTGTGGGTGGACGATGTATCCTAGTGGTGTGGACGATGTATCCTAGTGGTGTGGACGATGTATCCTAGTGGTGTAGGTGGACGATGTATCCTAGTGGTGTGGACGATGTATCCTAGTGGTGTGGGTGGACGATATATCCTAGAGGTGTGGGCGATGTATCCTAGTGGTGTGGACGATATATCCTAGTGGTGTGGACGATGTATCGTAGTGGTGTGGACGATATATCCTAGTGGTGTGGGTGGACGATGTATCCTAGTGGTGTGGACGATGTATCCTAGTGGTGTAGGTGGACGATGTATCCTAGTGGTGTGGACGGTGTATCGTAGTGGTGTGGACGATGTATCGTAGTGGTGTGGACGATATATCCTAGTGGTGTGGGTGGACGATGTATCGTAGTGGTGTGGACGATGTATCCTAGTGGTGTGGACGATGTATCCTAGTTGTGTGGATGATGTATCCTAGTGGTGTGGACGATGTATCCTAGTGGTGTTGGCGATGTATCCTAGTGGTGTAGGTGGACGATGTATCCTAGTGGTGTGGACGATGTATCCTAGTGGTGTGGGTGGACGATGTATCGTAGTGCTGAGGACGATGAATCCTAGTGGTGTAGGTGGACGATGTATCCTAGTGGTGTGGACGATTTATCCTAGTGGTGTGGACGATATATCCTAGTGGTGTGGGTGGACGATGTATCCTAGTGGTGTGGACGATATATCCTAGTGGTGTGGGTGGACGATATATCGTAGTGGTGTGGCGAAGTATCCTAGTGGTGTGGACGATGTATCCTAGTGGTGTAGGTGGACGATGTATCCTAGTGGTGTGGACGGTGTATCGTAGTGGTGTGGACGATGTATCCTAGTGGTGTGGACGATGTATCGTAGTGCTGAGGACGATGAATCCTAGTGGTGTAGGTGGACGATGTATCCTAGTTGTGTGGACGATTTATCCTAGTGGTGTGGACGATGTATCGTAGTGGTGCGGACGATGTATCGTAGTGGTGTGGACAATGTATCCTAGTGGTGTGGGTGGACGATGTATCCTAGTGGTGTGGGTGGACGATGTATCCTAGTGGTGTGGGTGGACGATGTATCCTAGTTGTGTGGACGATGTATCCTAGTGATGTGGGTGGACGATGTATCCTAGTGGTGTGGACGATGTATCCTAGTGGTGTGGGTGGATGATATATCCTAGTGGTGTGGGCGATGTATCCCAGTGGTGTGGACGATGTATCCTAGTGGTGTGGACGATATATCCTAGTGGTGTGGGTGGACGATGTATCATAGTGGTGTGGACGATATATCCTAGTGGTGTGGGTGGACGATGTATCCTAGTGGTGTGGGTGGACGTTGTATCCTAGTTGTGTGGACGATGTATCCTAGTGATGTGGGTGGACGATGTATCCTAGTGGTGTGGACGATGTATCGTAGTGGTGTGGACGATATATCCTAGTGGTGTGGGTGGACGATATATCGTAGTGGTGTGGCGATGTATCCTAGAGGTGTGGACGATATATCCTAGTGGTGTGGGTGGACGATGTATCCTAGTGGTGTGGACGATGTATCCTAGTTGTGTGGACGATGAATCCTAGTGGTGTGGATGTTGTATCGTAGTGGTGTGGACGATGAATCCTTGTGGTGTAGGTGGACGCTGTATCTTAGTGGTGTGGACGATGTATCCTAGTGGTGTGGACGATGTATCCTAGTTGTGTGGATGATGTATCCTAGTGGTGTGGACGATGTATCCTAGTGGTGTGGACGATGTATCCTAGTGGTGTAGGTGGACGATATATCCTAGTGGTGTGGACGATGTATCCTTGTGGTGTGGATGTTGTATCGTAGTGGTGTGGACGATGAATCCTTGTGGTGTAGGTGGACGCTGTATCGTAGTGGTGTGGACGATATATCCTAGTGGTGTGGGTGGACGATGTATCCTAGTGGTGTGGACGATGTATCCTAGTGGTGTGGACGATGTATCCTAGTGGTGTGGACGATGTATCTTAGTGGTGTGGACGATGTATCCTAGTGGTGTGGACGATGTATCCTAGTTGTGTGGATGATGTATCCTAGTGGTGTGGACGATGTATCCTAGTGGTGTGGACGATGTATCGTAGTGGTGTGGGCGATGTATCCTAGTGGTGTGGACGATATATCCTAGTGGTGTGGACGATGTATCGTAGTGGTGTGGACGATATATCCTAGTGGTGTGGGTGGACGATGTATCCTAGTGGTGTGGACGATGTATCCTAGTGGTGTGGACGATATATCGTAGTGGTGTGGGTGGACGATGTATCCTAGTGGTGTGGACGGTGTATCGTAGTGGTGTGGACGATGTATCCTAGTGGTGTGGACGATGTATCGTAGTGCTGAGGACGATGAATCCTAGTGGTGTAGGTGGACGGTGTATCCTAGTGGTGTGGACGATTTATCCTAGTGGTGTGGACGATTTATCCTAGTAGTGTGGACGATATATCCTAGTGGTGTGGATGGACGATGTATCCTAGTGGTGTGGACGATATATCCTAGTGGTGTGGGTGGACGATATATCGTAGTGGTGTGGCGAAGTATCCTAGTGGTGTGGACGATGTATCCTAGTGGTGTAGGTGGACGATGTATCCTAGTGGTGTGGACGGTGTATCGTAGTGGTGTGGACGATGTATCCTAGTGGTGTGGACGATGTATCGTAGTGGTATGGACGATGTATCCTAGTGGTGTAGGTGGACGATGTATCCTAGTGGTGTGGACGATGTATCCTAGTGGTGTGGGTGGATGATATATCCTAGTGGTGTGGGCGATGTATCCCAGTGGTGTGGACGATGTATCCTAGTGGTGTGGACGATATATCCTAGTGGTGTGGGTGGACGATGTATCATAGTGGTGTGGACGATATATCCTAGTGGTGTGGGTGGACGATGTATCCTAGTGGTGTGGGTGGACGTTGTATCCTAGTTGTGTGGACGATGTATCCTAGTGATGTGGGTAGACGATGTATCCTAGTGGTGTGGACGATGTATCGTAGTGGTGTGGACGATATATCCTAGTGGTGTGGGTGGACGATATATCGTAGTGGTGTGGCGATGTATCCTAGAGGTGTGGACGATATATCCTAGTGGTGTGGGTGGACGATGTATCCTAGTGGTGTGGACGATGTATCCTAGTGGTGTGGGTGGACGATATATCCTAGTTGTGTGGACGATGTATCCTAGTGGTGTGGACGATGTATCCTAGTTGTGTGGACGATGTATCCTAGTGGTGTGGATGTTGTATCGTAGTGGTGTGGACGATGAATCCTTGTGGTGTAGGTGGACGCTGTATCTTAGTGGTGTGGACGATGTATCCTAGTGGTGTGGACGATGTATCCTAGTTGTGTGGATGATGTATCCTAGTGGTGTGGGTGGACGATGTATCCTAGTGGTGTGGACGATGTATCCTAGTTGTGTGGACGATGTATCCTAGTGGTGTGGATGTTGTATCGTAGTGGTGTGGACGATGAATCCTTGTGGTGTAGGTGGACGCTGTATCTTAGTGGTGTGGACGATGTATCCTAGTTGTGTGGACGATGTATCCTAGTGGTGTGGGTGGACGATGTATCCTAGTTGTGTGGACGATGTATCCTAGTGGTGTGGACGATGTATCCTAGTTGTGTGGACGATGTATCCTAGTGGTGTGGATGTTGTATCGTAGTGGTGTGGACGATGAATCCTTGTGGTGTAGGTGGACGCTGTATCTTAGTGGTGTGGACGATGTATCCTAGTGGTGTGGACGATGTATCCTAGTTGTGTGGATGATGTATCCTAGTGGTGTGGGTGGACGATGTATCCTAGTGGTGTGGACGATGTATCCTAGTTGTGTGGACGATGTATCCTATTGGTGTGGATGTTGTATCGTAGTGGTGTGAACGATGAATCCTTGTGGTGTAGGTGGACGCTGTATCTTAGTGGTGTGGACGATGTATCCTAGTGGTGTGGACGATGTATCCTAGTTGTGTGGATGATGTATCCTAGTGGTATGGACGATGTATCCTAGTGGTGTAGGTGGACGATGTATCCTAGTGGTGTGGACGATGTATCCTAGTGGTGTGGGTGGATGATATATCCTAGTGGTGTGGGCGATGTATCCCAGTGGTGTGGACGATGTATCCTAGTGGTGTGGACGATATATCCTAGTGGTGTGGGTGGACGATGTATCATAGTGGTGTGGACGATATATCCTAGTGGTGTGGGTGGACGATGTATCCTAGTGGTGTGGGTGGACTTTGTATCCTAGTTGTGTGGACGATGTATCCTAGTGATGTGGGTGGACGATGTATCCTAGTGGTGTGGACGATGTATCGTAGTGGTGTGGACGATATATCCTAGTGGTGTGGGTGGACGATATATCGTAGTGGTGTGGCGATGTATCCTAGAGGTGTGGACGATATATCCTAGTGGTGTGGGTGGACGATGTATCCTAGTGGTGTGGACGATGTATCCTAGTTGTGTGGACGATGAATCCTAGTGGTGTGGATGTTGTATCGTAGTGGTGTGGACGATGAATCCTTGTGGTGTAGGTGGACGCTGTATCTTAGTGGTGTGGACGATGTATCCTAGTGGTGTGGACGATGTATCCTAGTTGTGTGGATGATGTATCCTAGTGGTGTGGACGATGTATCCTAGTGGTGTGGACGATGTATCGTAGTGGTGTGGGCGATATATCCTAGTGGTGTGGACGATGTATCCTTGTGGTGTGGATGTTGTATCGTAGTGGTGTGGACGATGAATCCTTGTGGTGTAGGTGGACGCTGTATCGTAGTGGTGTGGACGATATATCCTAGTGGTGTGGGTGGACGATGTATCCTAGTGGTGTGGACGATGTATCCTAGTGGTGTGGACGATGTATCCTAGTGGTGTGGACGATGTATCTTAGTGGTGTGGACGATGTATCCTAGTGGTGTGGACGATGTATCCTAGTTGTGTGGATGATGTATCCTAGTGGTGTGGACGATGTATCCTAGTGGTGTGGACGATGTATCGTAGTGGTGTGGGCGATATATCCTAGGGATGTGGACGATGTATCCTAGTGGTGTGGACGATGTATCCTAGTGGTGTGGACGATGTATCCTAGTGGTGTGGATGATGTATCGTAGTGGTGTGGACGATATATCATAGTGGTGTGGGTGGACGATGTATCCTAGTGGTGTGGACGATGTATCCTAGTGGTGTGGACGATGTATCCTAGTGGTGTAGGTGGACGATGTATCCTAGTGGTGTGGACGATGTATCCTAGTGGTGTGGGTGGACGATATATCCTAGAGGTGTGGGCGATGTATCCTAGTGGTGTGGACGATATATCCTAGTGGTGTGGACGATGTATCGTAGTGGTGTGGACGATATATCCTAGTGGTGTGGGTGGACGATGTATCCTAGTGGTGTGGACGATGTATCCTAGTGGTGTAGGTGGACGATGTATCCTAGTGGTGTGGACGGTGTATCGTAGTGGTGTGGACGATGTATCGTAGTGGTGTGGACGATATATCCTAGTGGTGTGGGTGGACGATGTATCCTAGTGGTGTGGACGATGTATCCTAGTGGTGTAGGTGGACGATATATCCTAGTGGTGTGGACGATGTATCGTAGTGGTGTGGACGATATATCCTAGTGGTGTGGGTGGACGATGTATCCTAGTGGTGTGGACGATGTATCCTAGTGGTGTAGGTGGACGATGTATCCTAGTGGTGTGGACGGTGTATCGTAGTGGTGTGGACGATGTATCCTAGTGGTGTGGACGATGTATCGTAGTGCTGAGGACGATGAATCCTAGTGGTGTAGGTGGACGATGTATCCTAGTGGTGTGGACGATTTATCCTAGTGGTGTGGACGATATATCCTAGTGGTGTGGGTGGACGATGTATCCTAGTGGTGTGGACGATATATCCTAGTGGTGTGGGTGGACGATATATCGTAGTGGTGTGGCGAAGTATCCTAGTGGTGTGGACGATGTATCCTAGTGGTGTAGGTGGACGATGTATCCTAGTGGTGTGGACGGTGTATCGTAGTGGTGTGGACGATGTATCCTAGTGGTGTGGACGATGTATCGTAGTGCTGAGGACGATGAATCCTAGTGGTGTAGGTGGACGATGTATCCTAGTTGTGTGGACGATTTATCCTAGTGGTGTGGACGATGTATCGTAGTGGTGCGGACGATGTATCGTAGTGGTGTGGACAATGTATCCTAGTGGTGTGGGTGGACGATGTATCCTAGTGGTGTGGGTGGACGATGTATCCTAGTGGTGTGGGTGGACGATGTATCCTAGTTGTGTGGACGATGTATCCTAGTGATGTGGGTGGACGATGTATCCTAGTGGTGTGGACGATGTATCCTAGTGGTGTGGGTGGATGATATATCCTAGTGGTGTGGGCGATGTATCCCAGTGGTGTGGACGATGTATCCTAGTGGTGTGGACGATATATCCTAGTGGTGTGGGTGGACGATGTATCATAGTGGTGTGGACGATATATCCTAGTGGTGTGGGTGGACGATGTATCCTAGTGGTGTGGGTGGACGTTGTATCCTAGTTGTGTGGACGATGTATCCTAGTGATGTGGGTGGACGATGTATCCTAGTGGTGTGGACGATGTATCGTAGTGGTGTGGACGATATATCCTAGTGGTGTGGGTGGACGATATATCGTAGTGGTGTGGCGATGTATCCTAGAGGTGTGGACGATATATCCTAGTGGTGTGGGTGGACGATGTATCCTAGTGGTGTGGACGATGTATCCTAGTTGTGTGGACGATGAATCCTAGTGGTGTGGATGTTGTATCGTAGTGGTGTGGACGATGAATCCTTGTGGTGTAGGTGGACGCTGTATCTTAGTGGTGTGGACGATGTATCCTAGTGGTGTGGACGATGTATCCTAGTTGTGTGGATGATGTATCCTAGTGGTGTGGACGATGTATCCTAGTGGTGTGGACGATGTATCGTAGTGGTGTGGGGCGATATATCCTAGTGGTGTGGACGATGTATCCTTGTGGTGTGGATGTTGTATCGTAGTGGTGTGGACGATGAATCCTTGTGGTGTAGGTGGACGCTGTATCGTAGTGGTGTGGACGATATATCCTAGTGGTGTGGGTGGACGATGTATCCTAGTGGTGTGGACGATGTATCCTAGTGGTGTGGACGATGTATCCTAGTGGTGTGGACGATGTATCTTAGTGGTGTGGACGATGTATCCTAGTGGTGTGGACGATGTATCCTAGTTGTGTGGATGATGTATCCTAGTGGTGTGGACGATGTATCCTAGTGGTGTGGACGATGTATCGTAGTGGTGTGGGCGATGTATCCTAGTGGTGTGGACGATATATCCTAGTGGTGTGGACGATGTATCGTAGTGGTGTGGACGATATATCCTAGTGGTGTGGGTGGACGATGTATCCTAGTGGTGTGGACGATGTATCCTAGTGGTGTGGACGATATATCGTAGTGGTGTGGGTGGACGATGTATCCTAGTGGTGTGGACGGTGTATCGTAGTGGTGTGGACGATGTATCCTAGTGGTGTGGACGATGTATCGTAGTGCTGAGGACGATGAATCCTAGTGGTGTAGGTGGACGGTGTATCCTAGTGGTGTGGACGATTTATCCTAGTGGTGTGGACGATTTATCCTAGTGGTGTGGACGATATATCCTAGTGGTGTGGATGGACGATGTATCCTAGTGGTGTGGACGATATATCCTAGTGGTGTGGGTGGACGATATATCGTAGTGGTGTGGCGAAGTATCCTAGTGGTGTGGACGATGTATCCTAGTGGTGTAGGTGGACGATGTATCCTAGTGGTGTGGACGGTGTATCGTAGTGGTGTGGACGATGTATCCTAGTGGTGTGGACGATGTATCGTAGTGGTATGGACGATGTATCCTAGTGGTGTAGGTGGACGATGTATCCTAGTGGTGTGGACGATGTATCCTAGTGGTGTGGGTGGATGATATATCCTAGTGGTGTGGGCGATGTATCCCAGTGGTGTGGACGATGTATCCTAGTGGTGTGGACGATATATCCTAGTGGTGTGGGTGGACGATGTATCATAGTGGTGTGGACGATATATCCTAGTGGTGTGGGTGGACGATGTATCCTAGTGGTGTGGGTGGACGTTGTATCCTAGTTGTGTGGACGATGTATCCTAGTGATGTGGGTGGACGATGTATCCTAGTGGTGTGGACGATGTATCGTAGTGGTGTGGACGATATATCCTAGTGGTGTGGGTGGACGATATATCGTAGTGGTGTGGCGATGTATCCTAGAGGTGTGGACGATATATCCTAGTGGTGTGGGTGGACGATGTATCCTAGTGGTGTGGACGATGTATCCTAGTGGTGTGGGTGGACGATATATCCTAGTTGTGTGGACGATGTATCCTAGTGGTGTGGACGATGTATCCTAGTTGTGTGGACGATGTATCCTAGTGGTGTGGATGTTGTATCGTAGTGGTGTGGACGATGAATCCTTGTGGTGTAGGTGGACGCTGTATCTTAGTGGTGTGGACGATGTATCCTAGTGGTGTGGACGATGTATCCTAGTTGTGTGGATGATGTATCCTAGTGGTGTGGGTGGACGATGTATCCTAGTGGTGTGGACGATGTATCCTAGTTGTGTGGACGATGTATCCTAGTGGTGTGGATGTTGTATCGTAGTGGTGTGGACGATGAATCCTTGTGGTGTAGGTGGACGCTGTATCTTAGTGGTGTGGACGATGTATCCTAGTTGTGTGGACGATGTATCCTAGTGGTGTGGGTGGACGATGTATCCTAGTTGTGTGGACGATGTATCCTAGTGGTGTGGACGATGTATCCTAGTTGTGTGGACGATGTATCCTAGTGGTGTGGATGTTGTATCGTAGTGGTGTGGACGATGAATCCTTGTGGTGTAGGTGGACGCTGTATCTTAGTGGTGTGGACGATGTATCCTAGTGGTGTGGACGATGTATCCTAGTTGTGTGGATGATGTATCCTAGTGGTGTGGGTGGACGATGTATCCTAGTGGTGTGGACGATGTATCCTAGTTGTGTGGACGATGTATCCTATTGGTGTGGATGTTGTATCGTAGTGGTGTGGACGATGAATCCTTGTGGTGTAGGTGGACGCTGTATCTTAGTGGTGTGGACGATGTATCCTAGTGGTGTGGACGATGTATCCTAGTTGTGTGGATGATGTATCCTAGTGGTATGGACGATGTATCCTAGTGGTGTAGGTGGACGATGTATCCTAGTGGTGTGGACGATGTATCCTAGTGGTGTGGGTGGATGATATATCCTAGTGGTGTGGGCGATGTATCCCAGTGGTGTGGACGATGTATCCTAGTGGTGTGGACGATATATCCTAGTGGTGTGGGTGGACGATGTATCATAGTGGTGTGGACGATATATCCTAGTGGTGTGGGTGGACGATGTATCCTAGTGGTGTGGGTGGACTTTGTATCCTAGTTGTGTGGACGATGTATCCTAGTGATGTGGGTGGACGATGTATCCTAGTGGTGTGGACGATGTATCGTAGTGGTGTGGACGATATATCCTAGTGGTGTGGGTGGACGATATATCGTAGTGGTGTGGCGATGTATCCTAGAGGTGTGGACGATATATCCTAGTGGTGTGGGTGGACGATGTATCCTAGTGGTGTGGACGATGTATCCTAGCTGTGTGGACGATGAATCCTAGTGGTGTGGATGTTGTATCGTAGTGGTGTGGACGATGAATCCTTGTGGTGTAGGTGGACGCTGTATCTTAGTGGTGTGGACGATGTATCCTAGTGGTGTGGACGATGTATCCTAGTTGTGTGGATGATGTATCCTAGTGGTGTGGACGATGTATCCTAGTGGTGTGGACGATGTATCGTAGTGGTGTGGGCGATATATCCTAGTGGTGTGGACGATGTATCCTTGTGGTGTGGATGTTGTATCGTAGTGGTGTGGACGATGAATCCTTGTGGTGTAGGTGGACGCTGTATCGTAGTGGTGTGGACGATATATCCTAGTGGTGTGGGTGGACGATGTATCCTAGTGGTGTGGACGATGTATCCTAGTGGTGTGGACGATGTATCCTAGTGGTGTGGACGATGTATCTTAGTGGTGTGGACGATGTATCCTAGTGGTGTGGACGATGTATCCTAGTTGTGTGGATGATGTATCCTAGTGGTGTGGACGATGTATCCTAGTGGTGTGGACGATGTATCGTAGTGGTGTGGGCGATATATCCTAGGGATGTGGACGATGTATCCTAGTGGTGTGGACGATGTATCCTAGTGGTGTGGACGATGTATCCTAGTGGTGTGGATGATGTATCGTAGTGGTGTGGACGATATATCATAGTGGTGTGGGTGGACGATGTATCCTAGTGGTGTGGACGATGTATCCTAGTGGTGTGGACGATGTATCCTAGTGGTGTAGGTGGACGATGTATCCTAGTGGTGTGGACGATGTATCCTAGTGGTGTGGGTGGACGATATATCCTAGAGGTGTGGGCGATGTATCCTAGTGGTGTGGACGATATATCCTAGTGGTGTGGACGATGTATCGTAGTGGTGTGGACGATATATCCTAGTGGTGTGGGTGGACGATGTATCCTAGTGGTGTGGACGATGTATCCTAGTGGTGTAGGTGGACGATGTATCCTAGTGGTGTGGACGGTGTATCGTAGTGGTGTGGACGATGTATCGTAGTGGTGTGGACGATATATCCTAGTGGTGTGGGTGGACGATGTATCCTAGTGGTGTGGACGATGTATCCTAGTGGTGTAGGTGGACGATATATCCTAGTGGTGTGGACGATGTATCGTAGTGGTGTGGACGATATATCCTAGTGGTGTGGGTGGACGATGTATCCTAGTGGTGTGGACGATGTATCCTAGTGGTGTAGGTGGACGATGTATCCTAGTGGTGTGGACGGTGTATCGTAGTGGTGTGG
Source organism: Nemertoderma westbladi (assembly GCA_032718475.1). Taxonomy (NCBI): domain Eukaryota; kingdom Metazoa; phylum Xenacoelomorpha; order Nemertodermatida; family Nemertodermatidae; genus Nemertoderma; species Nemertoderma westbladi. The sequence goes on along the minus strand of JAUCBJ010008588.1, from coordinate 45,941 downwards.
ACGATGTATCCTAGTGGTGTGGACGATGTATCGTAGTGCTGAGGACGATGAATCCTAGTGGTGTAGGTGGACGATGTATCCTAGTGGTGTGGACGATTTATCCTAGTGGTGTGGACGATATATCCTAGTGGTGTGGGTGGACGATGTATCCTAGTGGTGTGGACGATATATCCTAGTGGTGTGGGTGGACGATATATCGTAGTGGTGTGGCGAAGTATCCTAGTGGTGTGGACGATGTATCCTAGTGGTGTAGGTGGACGATGTATCCTAGTGGTGTGGACGGTGTATCGTAGTGGTGTGGACGATGTATCCTAGTGGTGTGGACGATGTATCGTAGTGCTGAGGACGATGAATCCTAGTGGTGTAGGTGGACGATGTATCCTAGTTGTGTGGACGATTTATCCTAGTGGTGTGGACGATGTATCGTAGTGGTGCGGACGATGTATCGTAGTGGTGTGGACAATGTATCCTAGTGGTGTGGGTGGACGATGTATCCTAGTGGTGTGGGTGGACGATGTATCCTAGTGGTGTGGGTGGACGATGTATCCTAGTTGTGTGGACGATGTATCCTAGTGATGTGGGTGGACGATGTATCCTAGTGGTGTGGACGATGTATCCTAGTGGTGTGGGTGGATGATATATCCTAGTGGTGTGGGCGATGTATCCCAGTGGTGTGGACGATGTATCCTAGTGGTGTGGACGATATATCCTAGTGGTGTGGGTGGACGATGTATCATAGTGGTGTGGACGATATATCCTAGTGGTGTGGGTGGACGATGTATCCTAGTGGTGTGGGTGGACGTTGTATCCTAGTTGTGTGGACGATGTATCCTAGTGATGTGGGTGGACGATGTATCCTAGTGGTGTGGACGATGTATCGTAGTGGTGTGGACGATATATCCTAGTGGTGTGGGTGGACGATATATCGTAGTGGTGTGGCGATGTATCCTAGAGGTGTGGACGATATATCCTAGTGGTGTGGGTGGACGATGTATCCTAGTGGTGTGGACGATGTATCCTAGTTGTGTGGACGATGAATCCTAGTGGTGTGGATGTTGTATCGTAGTGGTGTGGACGATGAATCCTTGTGGTGTAGGTGGACGCTGTATCTTAGTGGTGTGGACGATGTATCCTAGTGGTGTGGACGATGTATCCTAGTTGTGTGGATGATGTATCCTAGTGGTGTGGACGATGTATCCTAGTGGTGTGGACGATGTATCGTAGTGGTGTGGGCGATATATCCTAGTGGTGTGGATGATGTATCCTAGGGGTGTGGGTGGATGATATATCCTAGTTGTGTGGACGATGTATCCTTGTGGTGTGGATGTTGTATCGTAGTGGTGTGGACGATGAATCCTTGTGGTGTAGGTGGACGCTGTATCGTAGTGGTGTGGACGATATATCCTAGTGGTGTGGGTGGACGATGTATCCTAGTGGTGTGGACGATGTATCCTAGTGGTGTGGACGATGTATCCTAGTGGTGTGGACGATGTATCTTAGTGGTGTGGATGATGTATCCTAGTGGTGTGGACGATGTATCCTAGTGGTGTGGACGATGTATCGTAGTGGTGTGGGCGATATATCCTAGGGGTGTGGACGATGTATCCTAGTGGTGTGGACGATGTATCCTAGTGGTGTGGACGATGTATCCTAGTGGTGTGGATGATGTATCGTAGTGGTGTGGACGATATATCATAGTGGTGTGGGTGGACGATGTATCCTAGTGGTGTGGACGATGTATCCTAGTGGTGTGGACGATGTATCCTAGTGGTGTAGGTGGACGATATATCCTAGTGGTGTGGACGATGTATCCTAGTGGTGTGGACGATGTATCCTAGTGGTGTGGACGATGTATCCTAGTGGTGTGGACGATGTATCCTAGTGGTGTAGGTGGACGATATATCCTAGTGGTGTGGACGATGTATCCTAGTGGTGTGGATGATGTATCCTAGTGGTGTGGACGATGTATCCTAGTGGTGTGGACGATGTATCGTAGTGGTGTGGGCGATATATCCTAGGGGTGTGGACGATGTATCCTAGTGGTGTGGACGATGTATCCTAGTGGTGTGGACGATGTATCCTAGTGGTGTGGATGATGTATCGTAGTGGTGTGGACGATATATCATAGTGGTGTGGGTGGACGATGTATCCTAGTGGTGTGGACGATGTATCCTAGTGGTGTGGACGATGTATCCTAGTGGTGTAGGTGGACGATATATCCTAGTGGTGTGGACGATATATCCTAGGGGTGTGGGTGGATGATATATCCTAGTTGTGTGGACGATGTATCCTTGTGGTGTGGATGTTGTATCGTAGTGGTGTGGACGATGAATCCTTGTGGTGTAGGTGGACGCTGTATCGTAGTGGTGTGGACGATATATCCTAGTGGTGTGGGTGGACGATGTATCCTAGTGGTGTGGACGATGTATCCTAGTGGTGTGGACGATGTATCCTAGTGGTGTGGACGATGTATCTTAGTGGTGTGGATGATGTATCCTAGTGGTGTGGACGATGTATCCTAGTGGTGTGGACGATGTATCGTAGTGGTGTGGGCGATATATCCTAGGGGTGTGGACGATGTATCCTAGTGGTGTGGACGATGTATCCTAGTGGTGTGGACGATGTATCCTAGTGGTGTGGATGATGTATCGTAGTGGTGTGGACGATATATCATAGTGGTGTGGGTGGACGATGTATCCTAGTGGTGTGGACGATGTATCCTAGTGGTGTGGACGATGTATCCTAGTGGTGTAGGTGGACGATATATCCTAGTGGTGTGGACGATGTATCCTAGTGGTGTGGGTGGACGATATATCCTAGAGGTGTGGGCGATGTATCCTAGTGGTGTGGACGATATATCCTAGTGGTGTGGACGATGTATCATAGTGGTGTGGACGATATATCCTAGTGGTGTGGGTGGACGATGTATCCTAGTGGTGTGGACGATGTATCCTAGTGGTGTAGGTGGACGATGTATCCTAGTGGTGTGGACGGTGTATCGTAGTGGTGTGGACGATGTATCGTAGTAGTGTGGACGATATATCCTAGTGGTGTGGGTGGACGATGTATCCTAGTGGTGTGGACGATGCATCCTAGTGGTGTAGGTGGACGATATATCCTAGTGGTGTGGACGATGTATCGTAGTGGTGTGGACGATATATCCTAGTGGTGTGGGTGGACGATGTATCCTAGTGGTGTGGACGATGTATCCTAGTGGTGTGGACGATGTATCCTAGTGGTGTAGGTGGACGATGTATCCTAGTGGTGTGGACGGTGTATCGTAGTGGTGTGGACGATGTATCCTAGTGGTGTGGACGATGTATCGTAGTGCTGAGGACGATGAATCCTAGTGGTGTAGGTGGACGATGTATCCTAGTGGTGTGGACGATTTATCCTAGTGGTGTGGACGATATATCCTAGTGGTGTGGGTGGACGATGTATCCTAGTGGTGTGGACGATATATCCTAGTGGTGTGGGTGGACGATATATCGTAGTGGTGTGGCGAAGTATCCTAGTGGTGTGGACGATGTATCCTAGTGGTGTAGGTGGACGATGTATCCTAGTGGTGTGGACGGTGTATCGTAGTGGTGTGGACGATGTATCCTAGTGGTGTGGACGATGTATCGTAGTGCTGAGGACGATGAATCCTAGTGGTGTAGGTGGACGATGTATCCTAGTTGTGTGGACGATTTATCCTAGTGGTGTGGACGATGTATCGTAGTGGTGCGGACGATGTATCGTAGTGGTGTGGACAATGTATCCTAGTGGTGTGGGTGGACGATGTATCCTAGTGGTGTGGGTGGACGATGTATCCTAGTGGTGTGGGTGGACGATGTATCCTAGTTGTGTGGACGATGTATCCTAGTGATGTGGGTGGACGATGTATCCTAGTGGTGTGGGTGGACGATGTATCCTAGTGGTGTGGGTGGACGATATATCGTAGTGGTTTGGGTGGACGATGTATCGTAGTGGTGTGGGTGGACGATGTATCGTAGTTGTGTGGACGATGTATCCTAGTGATGTGGGTGGACGATGTATCCTAGTGTTGTGGACGATGTATCCTAGTGATGTGGACGATGTATCCTAGTTGTGTGGATGATGTATCCTAGTGGTGTGGGTGGACGATGTATCCTAGTGGTGTGGACGATGTATCCTAGTTGTGTGGACGATGTATCCTAGTGGTGTGGATGTTGTATCGTAGTGGTGTGGACGATGAATCCTTGTGGTGTAGGTGGACGCTGTATCTTAGTGGTGTGGACGATGTATCCTAGTTGTGTGGACGATGTATCCTAGTGGTGTGGGTGGACGATGTATCCTAGTGGTGTGGGTGGACGATATATCGTAGTGGTTTGGGTGGACGATGTATCGTAGTGGTGTGGGTGGACGATGTATCGTAGTGGTGTGGGTGGACGATGTATCCTAGTGGTGTGGGTGGACGATATATCGTAGTGGTTTGGGTGGACGATGTATCCTAGTGGTGTGGGTGGACGATGTATCGTAGTGGTGTGGGTGGACGATATATCGTAGTGGTTTGGGTGGACGATGTATCGTAGTGGTGTGGGTGGACGATGTATCGTAGTGGTGTGGGTGGACGATGTATCCTAGTGGTGTGGGTGGACGATATATCGTAGTGGTTTGGGTGGACGATGTATCCTAGTGATGTGGGTGGACGATGTATCCTAGTGGTGTGGGTGGACGATGTATCCTAGTGGTGTGGGTGGACGATATATCGTAGTGGTTTGGGTGGACGATGTATCCTAGTGGTGTGGGTGGACGATGTATCGTAGTGGTGTGGGTGGACGATATATCGTAGTGGTTTGGGTGGACGATGTATCGTAGTGGTGTGGGTGGACGATGTATCGTAGTGGTGTGGGTGGACGATGTATCGTAGTGGTGTGGACGTTGTATCCTAGTGGTGTAGGTGGACGATGTATCCTAGTGGTGTGGACGATGTATCCTAGTGGTGTGGACGATGTATCCTAGTTGTGTGGACGATGTATCGTAGTGGTGTGAGTGGACGATGTATCCTAGTGATCCATTGAATTTGGTTGGGAAAAATAGCTGAGATATGGGCATTCGAATTTTGCATGTATTAACTTCCGCTGCAGGCCATTATAAATACACAATGATTAAATAATAATCAATAATTAATAAATACACAATGTTCTAGAACATTTTGTTTATCTCATAAGTAGCTTGGCAAAAATGCAATGCCTAAATGATAATACTAGTATATGGATATTCATACATGAGCAAAATGTTCTAGAAAATTGTGTATTTATTAAATAGAATAAATGGTCTGCAGCGGAAACTAATACATGTAAAATTCGAATGCCCATATCTCAGCTATTTCCCAACCAAATTCAAATAAAGAGTTAATTGTATTTTATTAATTAATCAAGTACGTTAAGTAAAAACCTTACCGGTAGGTATGTCAGTGCCAAAGTATGTAAAAAACTAAAAGGCAACAAGACCTAGACGTTGCATGCAATCAGTGATCAGCTGACGGCAGCCAGCTGATCGGTAGGTTTCGCCCCGCAACTGAAGGCATTCTCAGGAGGCCAAGCCAGAAAATGTAGAGAGAGATTTCCAACCTGTAAGGAGGTTTTTACTTAACGTGCTTAATTAATAAATAAAATACAATTAACTCTTTATTATTGGATTTTCAAGCTTCTACTTCAATTCAAATTCAAATATTTTCACAGATTTGGAATCCATGCACGGTCAGCTTTCCACTAGTACCAACAAATCACTAAAAGTTTGAAGAATAACTGCGGTGTAACTGCTGCAATATCGACGGAGACACCTTTTTCAAACGCTTGTAGCTAAAGAATGAAAGCGAAAATAAAAATTCTGGCTCACCCAGCAACGAGGAGGGAGGTGAAACTACCTCTGTTTCAAATTTCATGCGATCTCATTAAGATTTGTAGAAAAATTAGGTAGGGGGGGGGGGGGGGGGGGGGCGTGTCACTGAATTACGACACTATATTCCAGGACATGGTGTATATACAGTAGAAACCATGCCTAACAGACATACGAACTACAATGCACCTTTGGAACTGTAATGAGGCCACTGGATTTAATAAAGCCCTTCTAAACTCGATAATCTCCTGAGACGTCGTTACCCATCGGGAATCCAACACTTTCCATAAAGCCATCGATTTACGCTTCTTCTGAGCGAGAACGTCGTCAGTGACGTCACCAACCTAAAACAATACGGTATCATTACGTCAAGACGAAGACAATAATATATCTTAGCCTAAGTGTCATAAGGCCCGAAGTCAAAAAATACAATTGTTCAGGAGAGCCTATAAAACTAAAAGATATAGAGATATAGATAGGGCCTTTCTGCAGTAAAATATTGCCCAATAGGATTGTTGGAATTTACTTTATTACGTAATAATCATCACTTCCCATTGGTTAAACTTTTACATAGGGCCTTCTGCATAAAATATTGCCCGCTGGGATATAGGGCTTCACTTTAATAGGCAATAATCATCACTTCCCATTGGTTAAAATGTTCAAAACTTCACCAACTGATAGAGTATGATGACTAAGTGTGGAATTGTATAAAAATGTAAAATCCGACTAAAATAGAGTTAGGTACGGCCTTAAGGGCACTTAGCTACGATATGCTAAATACAGTAAGACTAATGTCAATGTCTTCGATTCTGTTTCGGTTTTGTTTGAAATCTATTGTCGATACAGACAATTGAACAGATAGACCTTCCTGTCCAACATGTCGTTATTGTCGTTGTTACTAACTTTGTGGTCGAGTTTTTGTCGACTTTTGAATCCGTCGGAACACAAAAATAATGAGACCCATTTCCTTTCGAGTCGTTCCCTCACGTGTTTCTGCGCCTCAGTGACAACAACCGTGGAAGGTATGTCATTCAGGAGTCTGCCCCAACCGCCCGCGAGTTCCATCACCTGGGGATATTATTTGTATAACCTAATACCATTTATTAAATAATTGACTGGCATAGGATACTCCCCCCAATATATAACTATTCCATTATCTGTGAATAATCAGGCGATTATTCGGGCCCTGGGAATTAATTTGAGTTAATTGTTAGTTCAAACGTTTTTTAGCAATATAATAAACTAAACATTATAATTTCACTCGAACCTCGTTCTGCTCTTCCTTAGTCGCCGGGCTGTTGGAACCAAAGAAATACTTTTTATTTAGATATTTCGCCTTCACATTTTTTCCGTGGTCTGTTCTCCGCTGCTCCTCTGAATGCGGAACTCGTCTGCAAATTAATTACGATGATAAAATATCACAGAATGGTTACTAAATATCATAATGAATATTCAGTCAATTTTCAGTTAGAAATGGTATACGATTACCGTAGATAAACTTACCGGTACGCCTCAAAATCGATCCAACATGTAAGATCAATTATAGCGTAGTTGTCAATGAGGAATTTACGGAAGTGTTCAAATTCAATACGATTTTTCAACAACCACTGGAAATTAATATGTTTGAATTCTTCTGAAACCTGAAACATTAGTAAACATGAATTTTATTATATTTCAATGCAAACTGCTATTACTAAGAACCAACGACCGGCGGTAGGTACAAAAACTAAATAAAAAGCGACCGGTGACACAGAAATGCATCCAATCAGTGTTCATTGATATGGAAGTTGTCAACTGATCTGTTCCCACCCCAATTACTACTACCTTACATTTGGATACATTGTACACCCTAGTAATTATTGTATTGTAAGACTACAGTTACTATAGTTACTACAGTTACTTCTAGCTCTTGAAAATTTTAAATATTTTTTTTATTCAATCGCGCCGACCTCATTATTAATAAGCAGGATGGTGTTAGGCGCAAGTGTCTGGTGCTGCTTCCCAGCTGTTACTTTATTAATAATTATTCCAAGATAAAATAGGAAAATAAAGCGGGTAAATATAGCGACGTGATGTCACCGCTGTATTTGTCCCACGCTTTACTAACTTTAGCTTCCAGTTTTTTGTATAATCGCTCACCGCTGTATTTGTCCCACGCTTTACTAACTTTAGCTTCCAGTTTTTTGTATAATCGCTCTCGTAACTCCTTTTCCGATATCTCAGGTTCGTGTTGTAAAACTTTCCTCCTCAGTAAACCTTTCCTTTCCAATTGGCTCGATAATTCCGACTTTAACTTTTCCAATTCTCTTTTTACATCAACTGTTTCAACCTAATTAAACAGCGAATTTATGTAACATACTTAGGGGGTGATATATAAACCAATTGTGAATTTGTTAATTCAATTTTACTTTATACAATATTCATAGCCTAGCTAGCATACTAAAGGTTACAGCAATTTTGTATGCTATGTATGCTAAATATACAAATAATAAAAAATAACTATAAAATACAAACTGTTATTCGGCGGTGGGCAAATAAACCGGCACTCGACTTTCCCACACCAAATTAGAATCACGGAACATACCCACAGAGTAACGACGTCAACATCATACGTCATCATATCAGGCTGGCATATACGTACGCATATTACCAATTGGGGTGTCGTTTCAGCCTATTTTAACATATTAACTTAAAATTTCGCGAATGTTTAATTTAGATATCCCCCTCACCACTTAAGGTACCTTTTAGGGAGAGATGGTACCCCAGAACTTTTCAAAAAAGACAAAATTTTCGAATTTTTTTTTATTTATTCTAAATCAGAATTTAACGTAGTTTTCAGAAATCGAAATCCTAACATCATATCATAAGCTTAAGTGGTCTGTTTTTCTGTTTGTCTGTCTATTGGTCTGTTTTTCTGTTTATCAACAAATTATGGATATAAAAATGTACACCACCTAACTAAAATTATTGAGACATGGGTATTCGTGGTCGCGGATTTCATTTCCGGGGTCAGTTTTTAAATTTGACGTAATCTAGTTTGTCTGTCTGTTTGACGGTCTGTCGGTCTGTCGGTCTGTCTGTCAAAAACATAACGAAACACAATATGGGGTATTTAAGGTCGGTGATTTCATTTCTGGTGCTATCTTTCCTGTTTGGAAGAGTCTATTATGCCTGTATATTTGTCTGTCAGTCGATCTGTCTGTCAAGAAAGACATACAGACAGACTTAAACAGACAGTCTAGGTCCATTCAATTAATAAAAACGACATGGGAAATGAAATCAGCGACTAGGAAAACCCCCATATCTGAAATTTTGTTCCGGTGATATGCCTCCTTACATTTTGACTGACAGACAGACAGACATAAAAACAGACAAACAGACATTCTAGGTTCAGTCAAATATTAAAATTGACATCGGAAATGGAATCAACGACTGGGAAAACCCCTATATCATAAATTATAGTAAAGTGTTGTGCTTACTTACTTATTACTTCAGACAGACATACAAAATGACAGACAAACACTAAATAGACAGTCCAGATGTCATCAAACATTAAAACAGATATCAGAAATAAACTCAGCGACTACGAAAATCCCTAAATCGTAAATTTTGGTTCGCTGGAGTAGTATATTTGGCTTATTTTTGAAATTTCCCGCGATTTACATAAAATTAGCGGGAAGGTTTGAAAACTTAAAATGCGTTTTTCTCAGCATCTTACTTTTCGTGAAATTTAGAGATAAATGTAGGGTACCTTATTCTCGAGAACGGCTTGATGGAATTTGCTGAAATTTTCGCAGCAGGTTTGTTGTTCTGAGACACCATTGTGGAACCTCTAAAAACATATGTTTAAAGCAATTATCAAATGTATTTCTAATATAAACTTCGAAAATGTGTCATTTTTTTGTTTTTGGTGCAATTAAGTGACCCTCAAACATAGACACAAAAAAAATTCAATATTTTTTAGGTTTTTTTATAGTTACTCCGCCCTTCTGGAAATTTTCATGATATGGGGATAGCCTGGGGTACCATCTCCCCTTAAAGGAAAGTAGCTATACAAAGTAGCTAGTACAATAAACTAAATTTAGGAACACAATTTACAGTAAAATTTTTACTTATATGCACTAATTTTTCAATATTAATTTAACATTAACTCTATGACACCCCAATTGGCCTTTTGCATAATATAGTAAAGCCATATTACAGCAGTATTTTGTATGCACTGGCTTGCACTGGCACAGCACAGCACACAACACTGAACCGTTGTACATTCAGATCTCGTAATCATCAATTTGCTTTCAGTTTCATATAACATCGAACCGGTAGGTTACAGTAGGTACCGGTATGTACAGCTGTGTTGCTTTACAAATTACCATTAATTTGTTTCAGTTTGTATCAATAATATACTGACACCGGTACCGTAGCGTAGGCATGTCAGTATGTCGAGCGAGGGAAAGAATCTTGGCGTTCTACAAGTTATTTTACTTCTAGAACGCATGGAAGAACTTATCTGCCATATCTCAGACCAAACACATTCGTATCTCTGAAACTTTGCAAACATTTTTTTGCACCATCAGACCATAGTTTGGTAGAAGCAAGGCTGACATTTGGAAGACTATTATTTTATAATACATTTAATTATTTAGATAATTAATAAACCAACCGGTCATAGTAAATAGTATATAGTAAATAACAATCTGGCAATGTCTTTACTTCCCAACAACTTGAAACAGATGCCACTTATATGCCCGGGGCACACACGACCGGTAGTAGACCTGAGTTACAGCAAAGTCCTAGACGACGCCGACGATGTTAACTTCCTACTATTGAGTGCGTCTAAAGACGGCAAACCGATGCTGCGAGATGGAGCTACCGGCGATTGGTTGGGGACCTTCGAGGGACACAAAGGCGCCGTTTGGAGCTGCGTGATCAACGGGGAAGGGACCCGTTGCGCGACGGGTTCCGCTGACTTTACGACGAAACTCTGGGACGCTGAAACCGGTTCCGAGCTGCACACTTTCGAACACAAACACATCGTAAAGGCGGTCGACTTCTCGGAGGACACGCGGTACCTGTTAACCGGCGGTGCCGAGAAACTCCTCAACTTGTTCGACCTGGAGCGGCCGGACGCGACTCCGACGGTGCTCGAGGGCCACGAGCAGTCGATCCGGGACCTGGCGGTCTCCCGCTGCGGGGCCTTCGCGTTCAGCTGCGCCGAGGACCGCTCGCTACGGAAGTGGGACCTCCACCGTCTCCGGACGGACATCCGGGGCCGGATGTTCGAGGATCCGATCCGCGGACTCGCGTTCACGGCCGACGGACGACGGCTGCTCGTCTGCAGCGGGACCCGCGTCTATCTGTATGACGCGGAACGCTTCGACTGTCTGCAGACAGTCCGACTGCCCTGCGAGGCGCTGACCGCCGCCTCGCACCTCCCGGACTACATGGTGGTCGGGGGCGCGGACCATCTGGTCTACCGCTACGAACTCGAGTCTGGGATGCAGTTGGGCGCCAGTAAGTCGCACTTCGGGCCGGTCCACGCAGTCGTCTACGCGCCCGACGGGGCCGTCTACGCGAGCGCCAGCGAGGACGGCACAGTGCGACTGTGGCAGCAGCAGGTCGGGGAGCCGTACGGGTTGTGGCGGCTCGTCGACGGGGGGGAGACCGCCCAGACAGCGGCGCCGCTAGAGGCGTCCGCTGGGGAACTCTAGGTAGATTATATCACTAAATGTTGTCACTTTAATTTAACGAAATAATTTATACGAATTACATAAAGTAAGTTTATTTCCACTGGGCCGTCCATATTATCTACTTTTTTACACTCCTCCTGTTTTATATATTTATACAATATGTTACGGTTAATATCAGTAAATTTCCGTGAGTTTAGTTTCCGACTTATTGAACTGATACATTTTTTTAGTTAATTAAATTAATATATTATTTGTGCAATATCCCTACAGGTAGTCTTCATGCTGTTTGCATTAGGTTAGAGTTAGTAAGCTGGTTAGTTATCATTAATGCAGTTAGGTCGTTTATTTTATGTATTAATTAATTTATTCAATTAATTTTAATAAAATATTAATAATAATTTAATTTCAATTTTCTAACGTTTTAAAGTTAAAAATCCCTTCGCAATATTGGAGTCTAGGTGCCTACCAGTCCAGCAATAAAGTCTACGTAAACAGTTCCTTAATAAATGACAATGGCCTTCCGTTTGGGAGTTCTGCGCTCAAACATCACGGCTATACTGAACTGTAGTTAGTAAAGGAATGCAAATTAAGTTACCTTATTGGCCGACGCTTTTTCCGCATTCTTCAACTGATCCCAGGGCTCGCGCAGGACGAACAATGCTATTTCTTCAGCCGCATCAAATAAATCCTCAAACGGCGGATCCAAACGTCGCAAAATATCTGATCGCACGCTAGGGGGCGCAGCGATAGACGAGGTAGAACATTCCTCCACGTACTGGCGATATAACAACTGTAAATGATAACAAACAGTGTCACAAGTACGTCTTAGAAGATCCACAAGTAGGCCTACATAGTCGCGTTGTAATACAGTGCATCATTAGCAGATCCACAGGTAGGCCTACATACAATACTGTAAATGATAACAGTGCATCATTAGAAGATCCACAAGTAGGCCTACATATAATACTGTAAATGATAACAGTGCATCATTAGAAGATCCACAAGTAGGCCTACATATAATACTGTAAATGATAACAGTGCATCATTAGAAGATCCACAAGTAGGCCTACATATAATACTGTAAATGATAACAGTGCATCATTAGAAGATCCACAAGTAGGCCTACATATAATACTGTAAATGATAACAGTGCATCATTAGAAGATCCACAAGTAGGCCTGCATATAATACTGTAAATGATAACAGTGCATCATTAGAAGATCCACAAGTAGGCCTACATATAATACTGTAAATGATAACAGTGCATCATTAGAAGATCCACAAGTAGGCCTACATATAATACTGTAAATGATAACAGTGCATCATTAGAAGATCCACAAGTAGGCCTACATATAATACTGTAAATGATAACAGTGCATCATTAGAAGATCCACAAGTAGGCCTACATATAATACTGTAAATGATAACAGTGCATCATTAGAAGATCCACAAGTAGGCCTACATATAATACTGTAAATGATAACAGTGCATCATTAGAAGATCCACAAGTAGGCCTACATATAATACTGTAAATGATAACAGTGCATCATTAGAAGATCCACAAGTAGGCCTACATATAATACTGTAAATGATAACAGTGCATCATTAGAAGATCCACAAGTAGGCCTACATATAATACTGTAAATGATAACAGTGCATCATTAGAAGATCCACAAGTAGGCCTACATATAATACTGTATATGATAACAGTACATCATTAGAAGATCCACAAGTAGGCCTACATATAATACTGTAAATGATAACAGTGCATCATTAGAAGATCCACAAGTAGGCCTACATATAATACTGTAAATGATAACAGTGCATCATTAGAAGATCCACAAGTAGGCCTACATATAATACTGTAAATGATAACAGTGCATCATTAGAAGATCCACAAGTAGGCCTACATATAATACTGTAAATGATAACAGTGCATCATTAGAAGATCCACAAGTAGGCCTACATATAATACTGTAAATGATAACAGTGCATCATTAGAAGATCCACAAGTAGGCCTACATATAATACTGTAAATGATAACAGTGCATCATTAGAAGATCCACAAGTAGGCCTACATATAATACTGTAAATGATAACAGTGCATCATTAGAAGATCCACAAGTAGGCCTACATATAATACTGTAAATGATAACAGTGCATCATTAGAAGATCCACAAGTAGGCCTACATATAATACTGTAAATGATAACAGTGCATCATTAGAAGATCCACAAGTAGGCCTACATATAATACTGTAAATGATAACAGTGCATCATTAGAAGATCCACAAGTAGGCCTACATATAATACTGTAAATGATAACAGTGCATCATTAGAAGATCCACAAGTAGGCCTACATATAATACTGTATATGATAACAGTACATCATTAGAAGATCCACAAGTAGGCCTACATATAATACTGTATATGATAACAGTGCATCATTAGAAGATCCAGAAGTAGGCCTACATAGTCGCCATGTAATACAGTGCATCATTAGCAGATCCACAGGTAGGCCTACATATAATACTGTAAATGATAACAGTGCATCATTAGAAGATCCACAAGTAGGCCTACATATAATACTGTAAATGATAACAGTGCATCATTAGAAGATCCACAAGTAGGCCTACATAGTCGCCATGTAATACAACCTAATATGAAACACAAACTTATTTTACCGTATTTACATAATATCTTACTTTGGATTTCTTTTGAAGTAAATTAGCGTCGATGATGTGGGAATAGAATGTTGAGTGATAAGATTGTAATTCGTGCCAAAACTCGAGACAATTAATCCACAGCTGTTTCTGGCTGTCCTTAACAAAGTGATAGAAGAATCCACCTATGTAACGTTAATTGTGTAGTGCTAATAAATGTTGTTACATAGCTGGCCGTGCACATTTAGAGAGCAACACCGGCAGTCTACAAAATAATGCCCCTCCACACATCCTTGTCTTGTCATATATACCAATATTGCAAAATCTAAAACAATCTCTAGCTTTTGGCGGTTATGGTAAACTAATTGATCACACTAATCATTGCGGCTTTGTAATATTATGGCGTTAGATATTAGTTAGACCTACCTGAGTTGTAGTATTCGTGACGTAATGCCTGTAGTAATGTTTCTACCCTTAACGATGCCGTGTAATCCCCCATAGCAGTGAGTTTGGTAACAACCGATGTCTCTGACGCCTTCCCTGATACGCCACTCCCAACTGACGAAGTATTTGATGCGACTGATGACGATCTGTTAAATTAACGCAACAAATTTATTTCCCACTAAATTTTTCCTTAACCAATAATTATTATTATCCACGTTTTGTAATTGGATTTCCATTAAAAATATTTTTAACTATTTTTAACTTTGTATCCAACCAAATATAATCTTATTTCACTAAAAATAATTTAAAATTTAATCAACTTCCACTAAAATTATTAATTTTCCACTAATATTAATCTCTTTCCACTAAAAATAACCTCATTCACTTTCGCTGCTTCACGTTTAAATGGTGTCCTTTGGTCAGTAGGTCTTGCGTTGTTAGGGAATTGTATTTGTATTATTTTTGTAGCAATTGAATTTTTTAGTACAGTATTAACTGATTTCTAGCAAAAATAAGCTGTATAACATGTGCTATTGACTTTCGTTTATTTTTTTGGGTAGAATAACATATCGCAGTAAACCTTTCCCTGAAAATCTCAGGCCCTAACGATGCAGTATCCTGCCCTTTAAACTTACAGTCCGAAAGTAGCACTTTTCCGAATGTAACTCTTTACTAACCTGCACGTTAACTTTAGTTTGTTGTTAGGCTCCCCGATCGCTGCCTCTGAATCCTGCTCCTTTACAAACCTGACCCTTTCTGCTGCAGGACCTAATGCTCCAGGAACCTGTCGCCCCTGATGAGATATCGCGGTGGGGGACCTAATGCTCCAGGAACCTGTCGCCCCTGATGAGATATCGCGGTGGGGGACCTAATGCTCCAGGAACCTGTCGCCCCTGATGAGATATCGCGGTGCGGGACCTAATGCTCAAGGAACCTATCGCCCTGATGAGATATCGCGGTGCGGGACCTAATGCTCCAGGAACCTATCGCCCCTGGTTATATATCGCGGTGCGGGACCTAATGCTCCAGGAACCTGTCGCCCCTGATGAGATATCGCGGTGCGGGACCTAATGCTCAAGGAACCTATCGCCCTGATGAGATATCGCGGTGCGGGACCTAATGCTCCAGGAACCTATCGCCCCTGGTTATATATCGCGGCGCGGGACCTAATGCTCCAGGAACCTATTGTCCCTGGTTATATATCGCGGTGAGGGACCTAATGCTCCAGGAACTTATCGCCCCTGGTTATATATCGCGGTGCGGGATCTAATGCTCCATGAACCTATCGCCCCTGGTTATATATCGCGGTGCGGGACCTAATGCTTCAGGAACCTATCGCCCCTGGTTATATATCGCGGTGCGGGATCTAATGCTCCAGGAACCTATCGCCCCTGGTTATATATCGCGGTGCGGGACCTAATGCTCCAGGAACCTATCGCCCCTGTTTGTTCTCGCACTTTTCCTTCTCTTCTGACCTGTAACCAACCTTACACTGTTGTTCTGGAACTTTTCCTTCTCTTCTGACCTGTAACCAACCTTACACTGTTTGTTCAAGCACTTTTCCTTCTCTTCTGACCTGTAACCAACCTTACACTGTTGTTCTGGCACTATTCCGTCTCTTCTGACCTGTAACCAATCTTACACTGTTTGTTCTTGCACTTTTCCTTCTCTTTTGACCTGTAACTAACCTTACACTGTTTGTTCTTGCACTTTTCCTTCTCTTTTGACCTATAACCAACCTTACACTGTTTGTTCTTAGGTTTTGGATTAACCGGAATGACGTTTTACGTGGCGTATTCATAATTACAGGATTAATAAAGGCAAGGAAGGGTCTTTCACCACGTGGATATATAAAAAATGAAGTTAATTATTTACCGTATGGCCATTTCACCCTCGCGGGCGTCTTCA
The DNA here is from genome assembly GCA_032718475.1 of Nemertoderma westbladi. Taxonomy (NCBI): domain Eukaryota; kingdom Metazoa; phylum Xenacoelomorpha; order Nemertodermatida; family Nemertodermatidae; genus Nemertoderma; species Nemertoderma westbladi. The sequence continues at coordinate 29,379 of JAUCBJ010008588.1, read as the reverse complement.
GCGGTATATTCAATTAAAATCGCGTTAAAATATAATTAATGCACATCTTCTCTTCTGACCTATAACCAACCCTACACTGTTTGTTCTGGCACATTTCCTTCTCTTCTGACCTGAAACCAACCTTACACCATTTGTTCGGGCACTTTTCCTTCTCTTCTGACCTGTAACCAAACTTATATTGTTTGTCCTGGCACTTTTCTTTCTCTTCTGACCTGTAACCAAACTTATATTGTTTGTCCTGGCACTTTTCTTTCTCTTCTGACCTGTAACCAAACTTACACTGTTTGTTCTGGCACTTTTCCTTCTCTTCTGACCTGTAACCAACCTTATGCTGTTTATTCTGGCACTTTTCCTTCTCTTCTGACCTGTAACCAATCTTACACTGTTTGTTCTTGCACTTTTCCTTCTCTTCTGACCTGTAACCAACCTTACACCATTTGTTCGGGCACTTTTCCTTCTCTTCTGACCTATAATCAACCTTACACTGTTTGTTCAGGCACTTTTCCTTCTCTTTTGACCTGTAACCAATCTTACACTGTTTGTTCTTGCACTTTTCCTTCTCTTCTGACCTATAACTAACCTTACACCATTTGTTCGGGCACTTTTCCTTCTCTTCTGACCTATAATCAACCTTACACTGTTTGTTCAGGCACTTTTCCTTCTCTTCTGACCTGTAACCAAACTTATATTGTTTGTCCTGGCACTTTTCTTTCTCTTCTGACCTGTAACCAAACTTACACTGTTTGTTCTGGCACTTTTCCTTCTCTTCTGACCTGTAACCAACCTTATGCTGTTTATTCTGGCACTTTTTCTTCTCTTCTGACCTATAACCAACCTTACACTGTTTGTTCTGGCACTTTTCCTTCTCTTCTGACCTGTAACCAACCTTACACTGTTTGTTCTGGCACTTTTCCTTCTCTTCTGACCTATAACTAACCTTACACCATTTGTTCGGGCACTTTTCCTTCTCTTCTGACCTATAATCAACCTTACACTGTTTGTTCTGGCACTTTTCCTTCTCTTCTGACCTGTAACCAACCTTATGCTGTTTATTCTGGCACTTTTTCTTCTCTTCTGACCTATAACCAACCTTACACTGTTTGTTCTTGCACTTTTCCTTCTCTTCTGACCTGTAACCAACCTTACACTATTTGTTCTGGCACTTTGTCTTCTCTTCCGACCTGTAACCAACCTTATACTGTTTGTTCTAGCACTTTTCTTCTCTTCTGACCTGTAACCAATCTTATGCTGTTTGTTCTGGCACTTTGTCTTCTCTTCTGACCTGAAACCAACCTTACACTGTTTGTTCTGGAACTTTGTCTTCTCTTCTGACCTGTAACCAACCTTACACTGTTTGTTCTGGCACTTTTCCTACTCTTCTGACCTGTAACCAATCTTACACTGTTTGTTCTGGCACTTTTCCTTCTCTTCTGATCTGTAACCAACCTTGCACTGTTTGTTCCGGCACTTTTCCTTCTCTTCTGACCTATAACCAAACTTATACTGTTTGTTTTGGCACTTTTCCTTCTCTTCTGACCTGTAACCAACCTTACACTGTTTGTTTTTGGCACTTTTCCTTCTCTTCTGACCTGTAAACAACCTTACATTATTTGTTCTGGCACTATTCCTTCTTTTCTGACCTGTAACCAATCTTACACTGTTTGTTCTGGCACTTTTCCTTCTCTTCTGATCTGTAACCAACCTTGCACTGTTTGTTCCGGCACTTTTCCTTCTCTTCTGACCTGTAACCAAACTTATACTGTTTGTTTTGGCACTTTTCCTTCTCTTTTGACCTGTAACCAATCTTGCACTGTTTGTTCCGGCACTTTTCCTTCTCTTCTGACCTATAACCAAACTTATACTGTTTGTTTTGGCACTTTTCCTTCTCTTCTGACCTGTAACCAACCTTACACTGTTTGTTTTTGGCACTTTTCCTTCTCTTCTGACCTGTAAACAACCTTACATTATTTGTTCTGGCACTATTCCTTCTTTTCTGACCTGTAACCAATCTTACACTGTTTGTTCTGGCACTTTTCCTTCTCTTCTGATCTGTAACCAACCTTACACTGTTTGTTCCGGCACTTTTCCTTCTCTTCTGACCTGTAACCAAACTTATACTGTTTGTTTTGGCACTTTTCCTTCTCTTTTGACCTGTAACCAATCTTGCACTGTTTGTTCCGGCACTTTTCCTTCTCTTCTGACCTGTAACCAAACTTATACTGTTTGTTTTGGCACTTTTCCTTCTCTTTTGACCTGTAACCAACCTTACACTGTTTGTTTTTGGCACTTTTCCTTCTCTTTTGACCTGTAACCAATCTTACACTGTTTGTTTTTGGCACTTTTCCTTCTCTTCTGACCTGTAACCAACCTTACACTGTTTGTTCTGGCACTTTTCCTACTCTTCTGACCTGTAACCAATCTTACACTGTTTGTTCTGGCACTTTTCCTTCTCTTCTGATCTGTAACCAACCTTGCACTGTTTGTTCCGGCACTTTTCCTTCTCTTCTGACCTGTAACCAACCTTACACTGTTTGTTTTTGGCACTTTTCCTTCTCTTTTGACCTGTAACCAATCTTACACTGTTTGTTTTTGGCACTTTTCCTTCTCTTCTGACCTGTAACCAACCTTACACTGTTTGTTCTGGCACTTTTCCTACTCTTCTGACCTGTAACCAATCTTACACTGTTTGTTCTGGCACTTTTCCTTCTCTTCTGATCTGTAACCAACCTTGCACTGTTTGTTCCGGCACTTTTCCTTCTCTTCTGAGATGTAACCAAACTTATACTGTTTGCTTTGGTACTTTTCCTTCTCTTCTGACCTGTAACCAACCTTACACTGTTTGTTTTTGGCACTTTTCCTTCTCTTCTGACCTGTAACCAATCTTACACTGTTTGTTCCGGCACTTTTCCTTCTCTTCTGACCTGTAACCAAACTTATACTGTTTGCTTTGGCACTTTTCCTTCTCTTCTGACCTGTAACCAACCTTACACTGTTTGTTTTTGGCACTTTTCCTTCTCTTCTGACCTATAACTAACCTTACACTGTTTGTTCTGGCACTTTTCCTTCTCTTCTGACCTATAACCAATCTTACACTGTTTGTTTTTGGCACTTTTCCTTCTCTTCTGACCTGTAACCAATCTTACACTGTTTGTTCCGGCACTTTTCCTTCTCTTCTGACCTGTAACCAAACTTATACTGTTTGCTTTGGCACTTTTCCTTCTCTTCTGACCTGTAACCAACCTTACACTGTTTGTTTTTGGCACTTTTCCTTCTCTTCTGACCTATAACTAACCTTACACTGTTTATTTTTGGCACTTTTCCTTCTCTTCTGACCTGTAACCAATCTTACACTGTTTGTTCCGGCACTTTTCCTTCTCTTCTGACCTGTAACCAAACTTATACTGTTTGCTTTGGCACTTTTCCTTCTCTTATGACCTGTAACCAACCTTACACTGTTTGTTTTTGGCACTTTTCCTTCTCTTCTGACCTATAACTAACCTTACACTGTTTGTTTTTGGCACTTTTCCTTCTCTTCTGAGCTGTAACCAACCTTACACTGTTTGTTCTGGTACTTTTCCTTCTCTTTTGACCTGTAACCAATCTTACACTGTTTGTTCTTGCACTTTTCCTTCTCTTCTGACCTGTAACCTAACCAACCTTACACTGTTTGTTTTTGGTACTTTTCCTTCTCTTCTGACCTGTAACCAACCTCACACTGTTTGTTCTTGCACTTTTCCTTCTCTTCTGACCTGTAACCAACCTTACATTATTTGTTCTGGCACTTTTCCTTCTCTTCTGACTTGTAACCAACCTTACACTGTTTGTTCTGGCACTTTTCCTTCTCTTCTGACCTGTAACCAACCTTACATTATTTGTTCTGGCACTTTTCCTTCTCTTCTGACTTGTAACCAACCTTACACTGTTTGTTCTGGCACTTTTCCTTCTCTTCTGACCTGTAACCAACCTTACATTGTTTGTTCTGGCACTTTTCCTTCTCTTCTGACCTGTAACCAACCTTACATTATTTGTTCTGGGACTTTTCCTTCTCTTCTGACTTGTAACCAACCTTACACTGTTTGTTCTGGCACTTTTCCTTCTCTTCTGACCTGTAACCAACCTTACATTGTTTGTTCTGGCACTTTTCCTTCTCTTCTGACCTGTAACCAACCTTACACTGTTTGTTTTTGGCACTTTTCCTTCTCTTCTGACCTGTAACCAACCTTACACTGTTTGTTTTTGGCACTTTTCCTTCTCTTTTGACCTGTAACCAATCTTACACTGTTTGTTCTTGCACTTTTCCTTCTCTTCTGACCTGTAACCTAACCAACCTTACACTGTTTGTTTTTGGTACTTTTCCTTCTCTTCTGACCTGTAACCAACCTTACATTATTTGTTCTGGCACTTTTCCTTCTCTTTTGACCTGTAACCAACCTTACACTGTTTGTTCTGGCACTTTTCCTTCTCTTCTGACCTGTAACCAACCTTACACTGTTTGTTTTTGGCACTTTTCCTTCTCTTCTGACCTGTAACCAACCTTACATTATTTGTTCTGGCACTTTTCCTTCTCTTCTGACTTGTAACCAACCTTACACTGTTTGTTCTGGCACTTTTCCTTCTCTTCTGACCTGTAACCAACCTTACATTGTTTGTTCTGGCACTTTTCCTTCTCTTCTGACCTGTAACCAACCTTACACTATTTGTTCTGGCACTATTCCTTCTCTTCTGACCTGTAACCAACCTTACACTGTTGTTCTTGCACTTTTCCTTCTCTTCTGACCTGTAACTTACCTTACACTATTTGTTCTGGCACTTTTCCTTCTCTTCTGACCTGTAACCAAACGTACACTGTTGTTCTGGCACTTTTCCTTCTCTTTTGACCTATAACCAAATGTACACTGTTGTTCTGGCACTTTTCCTTCTCTTTTGACCTGTAACCAATCTTAGGCTGTTTGTTCTTGCACTTTTCCTTCTCTTCTGACCTGTAACCAACCTTACACTGTTTGTTTTTGGCACTTTTCCTTCTCTTCTGACCTGTAACCAACCTTACATTATTTGTTCTGGCACTATTCCTTCTTTTCTGACCTGTAACCAACCTTACACTATTTGTTCTGGCACTAGTCCTTCTCTTCTGACCTGTAACCAACCTTACACTATTTGTTCTGGCACTATTCCTTCTCTTCTGACCTGTAACCAACCTTACACTGTTGTTCTTGCACTTTTCCTTCTCTTCTGACCTGTAACTAACCTTACACTATTTGTTCTGGCACTTTTCCTTCTCTTCTGACCTGTAACCAAACGTACACTGTTGTTCTGGCACTTTTCCTTCTCTTTTGACCTGTAACCAATCTTACACTGTTTGTTCTTGCACTTTTCCTTCTCTTTTGACCTGTAACCAACCTTACACTGTTTGTTCTGGCACTTTTCCTTCTCTTCTGACCTGTAACCAACCTTACACTGTTAGTTTTTGGCACTTTTCCTTCTCTTCTGACCTGTAACCAACCTTACATTATTTGTTCTGGCAGTTTTCTTTCTCTTCTGACCTGTAACCAACCTTATGCTGTTTGTTCTGGCACTTTGTCTTCTCTTCTGACCTGAAACCAACCTTACACTGTTTGTTCTGGCACTTTGTCTTCTCTTCTGACCTGTAACCAACCTTACACGGTTTGTTCTGGCACTTTTCCTACTCTTCTGACCTGTAACCAATCTTACACTGTTTGTTCTGGCACTTTTCCTTCTCTTCTGATCTGTAACCAACCTTGCACTGTTTGTTCCGGCACTTTTCCTTCTCTTCTGACCTGTAACCAAACTTATACTGTTTGTTTTGGCACTTTTCCTTCTCTTCTGACCTGTAACCAACCTTACACTGTTTGTTTTTGGCACTTTTCCTTCTCTTCTGACCTGTAACCAACCTTACATTATTTGTTCTGGCAGTTTTCTTTCTCTTCTGACCTGTAACCAACCTTATGCTGTTTGTTCTGGCACTTTTCCTTCTCTTCTGATCTGTAACCAACCTTGCACTGTTTGTTCCGGCACTTTTCCTTCTCTTCTGACCTGTAACCAAACTTATACTGTTTGTTTTGGCACTTTTCTTTCTCTTCTGACCTGTAACCAACCTTACACTGTTGTTCTGGCACCTTTCCTTCTCTTTTGACCTGTAACTAACCTTACACTGTTTGTTCTGGCACTTTTCCTTCTCTTTTGACCTGTAACCAATCTTACACTGTTTGTTCTTGCACTTTTCCTTCTCTTCTGACCTGCAACCAACCTTACACTGTTGTTCTGGCACTTTTTCTTCTCTTTTGACCTGTAACCAACCTTACACTGTTTGTTTTTGGCACTTTTCCTTCTCTTTTGACCTGCAACCAACCTTACACTGTTTGTTCTTGCACTTTTCCTTCTCTTCTGACCTGCAACCAACCTTACACTGTTGTTCTGGCACTTTTTCTTCTCTTTTGACCTGTAACCAACCTTACACTGTTTGTTTTTGGCACTTTTCCTTCTCTTCTGACCTATAACCAACCTTACACTGTTTGTTCTGGCACTTTTCCTTCTCTTCTGACCTATAACCAACCTTACACTGTTGTTCTGGCACTTTTTCTTCTCTTTTGACCTGTAACCAACCTTACACTGTTTGTTTTTGGCACTTTTCCTTCTCTTTTGACCTGTAACCAATCTTACACTGTTTGTTCTTGCACTTTTCCTTCTCTTCTGACCTGCAACCAACCTTACACTGTTGTTCTGGCACTTTTTCTTCTCTTTTGACCTGTAACCAACCTTACACTGTTTGTTTTTGGCACTTTTCCTTCTCCTCTTTTGACCTGTAACCAACCTTACACTGTTTGTTCTTGCACTTTTCCTTCTCTTCTGACCTGCAACCAACCTTACACTGTTGTTCTGGCACTTTTTCTTCTCTTTTGACCTGTAACCAACCTTACACTGTTTGTTTTTGGCACTTTTCCTTCTCTTCTGACCTGTAACCAACCTTACACTGTTTGTTTTTGGCACTTTTCCTTCTCTTCTGACCTGTAAACAACCTTACATTATTTGTTATGGCACTATTCCTTCTTTTCTGACCTGTAACCAATCTTACACTGTTTGTTCTGGCACTTTTCCTTCTCTTCTGATCTGTAACCAACCTTGCACTGTTTGTTCCGGCACTTTTCCTTCTCTTCTGACCTGTAACCAACCTTACACTGTTTGTTTTTGGCACTTTTCCTTCTCTTCTGACCTGTAACCAACCTTACACTGTTTGTTTTTGGCACTTTTCCTTCTCTTCTGACCTGTAACCAACCTTACACTGTTTGTTCTGGCACATTTCCTACTCTTCTGACCTGTAACCAACCTTACACTGTTTGTTTTTGGCACTTTTCCTTCTCTTCTGACCTGTAACCAACCTTACACTGTTTGTTCTGGCACATTTCCTACTCTTCTGACCTGTAACCAATCTTACACTGTTTGTTCTGGCACTTTTCCTTCTCTTCTGATCTGTAACCAACCTTGCACTGTTTGTTCCGGTACTTTTCCTTCTCTTCTGACCTGTAACCAAACTTATACTGTTTGTTTTGGCACTTTTCCTTCTCTTCTGACCTGTAACCAACCTTACACTGTTTGTTCTGGCACTTTTCCTTCTCTTCTGATCTGTAACCAACCTTGCACTGTTTGTTCCGGTACTTTTCCTTCTCTTCTGACCTGTAACCAATCTTACACTGTTTGTTTTGGCACTTTTCCTTCTCTTCTGACCTGTAACCAACCTTACACTGTTTGTTTTTGGCACTTTTCCTTCTCTTCTGACCTGTAACCAACCTTACACTGTTTGTTCTGGCACATTTCCTACTCTTCTGACCTGTAACCAATCTTACACTGTTTGTTCTGGCACTTTTCCTTCTCTTCTGACCTATAACCAACCTTACACTGTTTGTTTTTGGCACTTTTCCTTCTCTTCTGACCTGTAACCAACCTTACACTGTTTGTTCTGGCACATTTCCTACTCTTCTGACCTGTAACCAATCTTACACTGTTTGTTCTGGCACTTTTCCTTCTCTTCTGATCTGTAACCAACCTTACACTGTTTGTTCTGGCACATTTCCTACTCTTCTGACCTGTAACCAATCTTACACTGTTTGTTTTGGCACTTTTCCTTCTCTTCTGACCTGTAACCAACCTTACACTGTTTGTTCTGGCACATTTCCTACTCTTCTGACCTGTAACCAATCTTACACTGTTTGTTCTGGCACTTTTCCTTCTCTTCTGATCTGTAACCAACCTTACACTGTTTGTTCTGGCACATTTCCTACTCTTCTGACCTGTAACCAATCTTACACTGTTTGTTTTGGCACTTTTCCTTCTCTTCTGACCTGTAACCAACCTTACACTGTTTGTTTATGGCACTTTTCCTTCTCTTCTGACCTGTAACCAACCTTACACTGTTTGTTCTGGCACATTTCCTACTCTTCTGACCTGTAACCAATCTTACACTGTTTGTTCTGGCACTTTTCCTTCTCTTCTGATCTGTAACCAACCTTGCACTGTTTGTTCCGGTACTTTTCCTTCTCTTCTGACCTGTAACCAAACTTATACTGTTTGTTTTGGCACTTTTCCTTCTCTTCTGACCTGTAACCAATCTTACACTGTTTGTTTTTGGCACTTTTCCATCTCTTCTGACCTGTAACCAATCTTACACTGTTTGTTCTGGCACTTTTCCTTCTCTTCTGACCTGTAACCAACCTTACACTGTTTGTTTTTGGCACTTTTCCTTCTCTTCTGACCTGTAACCAACCTTACATTATTTGTTCTGGCACTTTTCCTTCTCTTCTGATCTGTAACCAACCTTGCACTGTTTGTTCTGGCACTTTTCCTTCTCTTTTGACCTGTAACCAACCTTACACTGTTTGTTTTTGGCACTTTTCCTTCTCTTCTGACCTGTAACCAATCTTACACTGTTTGTTCTGGCACTTTTCCTTCTCTTCTGATCTGTAACCAACCTTGCACTGTTTGTTCCGGCACTTTTCCTTCTCTTCTGACCTGTAACCAATCTTACACTGTTTGTTTTTGGCACTTTTCCTTCTCTTTTGACCTGTAACCAATCTTACACTGTTTGTTCTGGCACTTTTCCTTCTCTTCTGACCTATAACCAACCTTACACTGTTTGTTCTGGCACTTTTCCTTCTCTTTTGACCTGTAACCAACCTTACACTATTTGTTCTGGCACATTTCCTTCTCTTCTGACCTATAACTAACTAACCTTACACAGTTTGTTCTGGCACTTTTCCTTCTCTTCTGACCTATAACTAACTAACCTTACACTATTTGTTCTGGCACATTTCCTTCTCTTCTGACCTATAACTAACTAACCTTACACAGTTTGTTCTGGCACTTTTCCTTCTCTTTTGACCTGTAACCAACCCTACACTGTTTGTTCAAGCACTTTTCCTTCTCTTCTGACCTGTAACCAACCTTACACTGTTTGTTTTTGGCACTTTTCCTTCTCTTCTGACCTGTAACCAACCTTACACTGTTTGTTTTTGGCACTTTTCCTTCTCTTCTGACCTGTAACCAACCTTACACTAGATGTTCTGGCACTTTTCCTTCTCTTCTGACCTGTAACCAATCTTACACTGTTTGTTCTTGCACTTTTCCTTCTCTTCTGACCTGTAACCAACCTTACACTAGTTGTTCTGGCACTTTTCCTTCTCTTCTGACCTGTAACCAACCTTACACTGTTTGTTTTTGGCACTTTTCCTTCTCTTCTGACCTGTAACCAACCTTACACTAGATGTTCTGGCACTTTTCCTTCTCTTCTGACCTGTAACCAATCTTACACTGTTTGTTCTGGCACTTTTCCTTCTCTTCTGACCTGTAACCAACCTTACACTAGTTGTTCTGGCACTTTTCCTTCTCTTCTGACCTGTAACCAATCTTACACTGTTTGTTCTTGCACTTTTCCTTCTCTTCTGACCTGTAACCAATCTTACACTGTTTGTTCTGGCACTTTTCCTTCTCTTCTGACCTGTAACCAACCTTACACTAGTTGTTCTGGCACTTTTCCTTCTCTTCTGACCTGTAACCAACCTTACACTGTTTGTTCTGGTACTTTTCCTTCTCTTCTGACCTGTAACCAACCTTACACTGTTTGTTTTTGGCACTTTTTCTTCTCTTTTGACCTGTAACCAATCTTACACTGTTTGTTCTTGCACTTTTCCTTCTCTTCTGACCTGTAACCAACCTTACACTGTTTGTTCTTGCACTTTTTCTTCTCTTTTGACCTGTAACCAATCTTACACTGTTTGTTCTTGCACTTTCCCTTCTCTTCTGACCTGTAACCAACCTTACACTGTTTGTTCTGGCACTTTTCCTTCTCTTCTGACCTATAACTAACCTTACACTATTTGTTCTGGCACTTTTCCTTCTCTTTTGACCTGTAACCAACCTTACACTGTTTGTTCTGGCACTTTTCCTTCTCTTCTTACCTGTAACCAACCCTACACTGTTTGTTCTGGCACTTTTCCTTCTCTTTTGACCTGTAACCAACCCTACACTGTTTGTTCTGGAACTTTTTCTTCGCTTTTGACCTGTAACCAACCTTACACTGTTTGTTCTTGCACTTTTTCTTCTCTTCTGACCTGTAACCAATCTTACACTGTTTGTTCTGGCACTTTTCCTTCTCTTCTTACCTGTAACCAACCCTACACTGTTTGTTCTGGCACTTTTCCTTCTCTTTTGACCTGTAACCAACCTTACACTGTTTGTTCTGGTACTTTTCCTTCTCTTCTGACCTGTAACCAACCCTACACTGTTTGTTCTGGAACTTTTTCTTCGCTTTTGACCTGTAACCAACCTTACACTGTTTGTTCTTGCACTTTTTCTTCTCTTCTGACCTGTAACCAATCTTACACTGTTTGTTCTGGCACTTTTCCTTCTCTTCTTACCTGTAACCAACCCTACACTGTTTGTTCTGGCACTTTTCCTTCTCTTTTGACCTGTAACCAACCTTACACTGTTTGTTCTGGTACTTTTCCTTCTCTTCCGACCTGTAACCAACCCTACACTGTTTGTTCTGGCACTTTTCCTTCTCTTTTGACCTGTAACCAATCTTACACTGTTTGTTCTTGCACTTTTTCTTCTCTTTTGACCTGTAACCAATCTTACACTGTTTGTTCTTGCACTTTCCCTTCTCTTCTGACCTGTAACCAACCTTACACTGTTTGTTCTGGCACTTTTCCTTCTCTTCTGACCTATAACTAACCTTACACTATTTGTTCTGGCACTTTTCCTTCTCTTTTGACCTGTAACCAACCCTACACTGTTTGTGCTGGCACTTTTCCTTCTCTTTTGACCTGTAACCAACCCTACACTGTTTGTTCTGGCACTTTTCCTTCTCTTTTGACCTGTAACCAACCTTACACTGTTTGTTCTTGCACTTTTTCTTCTCTTCTGACCTGTAACCAATCTTACACTGTTTGTTCTTGCACTTTTTCTTCTCTTTTGACCTGTAACCAATCTTACACTGTTTGTTCTTGCACTTTCCCTTCTCTTCTGACCTGTAACCAACCTTACACTGTTTGTTCTGGCACTTTTCCTTCTCTTCTGACCTATAACTAACCTTACACTATTTGTTCTGGCACTTTTCCTTCTCTTTTGACCTGTAACCAACCTTACACTGTTTGTTCTGGCACTTTTCCTTCTCTTCTTACCTGTAACCAACCCTACACTGTTTGTTCTGGCACTTTTCCTTCTCTTTTGACCTGTAACCAACCCTACACTGTTTGTTCTGGAACTTTTTCTTCGCTTTTGACCTGTAACCAACCTTACACTGTTTGTTCTTGCACTTTTTCTTCTCTTCTGACCTGTAACCAATCTTACACTGTTTGTTCTGGCACTTTTCCTTCTCTTCTTACCTGTAACCAACCCTACACTGTTTGTTCTGGCACTTTTCCTTCTCTTTTGACCTGTAACCAACCTTACACTGTTTGTTCTGGTACTTTTCCTTCTCTTCCGACCTGTAACCAACCCTACACTGTTTGTTCTGGCACTTTTCCTTCTCTTCCGACCTGTAACCAACCCTACACTGTTTGTTCTGGCACTTTTCCTTCTCTTTTGACCTGTAACCAACCTTACACTGTTTGTTCTGGTACTTTTTCTTCGCTTTTGACCTGTAACCAACCTTACACTGTTTGTTCTGGTACTTTTCCTTCTCTTCCGACCTGTAACCAACCCTACACTGTTTGTTCTGGCACTTTTCCTTCTCTTCCGACCTGTAACCAACCCTACACTGTTTGTTCTGGCACTTTTCCTTCTCTTTTGACCTGTAACCAATCTTACACTGTTTGTTCTGGCACTTTTCCTTCTCTTCTTACCTGTAACCAACCCTACACTGTTTGTTCTGGCACTTTTCCTTCTCTTTTGACCTGTAACCAACCTTACACTGTTTGTTCTGGTACTTTTCCTTCTCTTCCGACCTGTAACCAACCCTACACTGTTTGTTCTGGTACTTTTCCTTCTCTTCCGACCTGTAACCAACCCTACACTGTTTGTTCTGGCACTTTTCCTTCTCTTTTGACCTGTAACCAACCTTACACTGTTTGTTCTGGTACTTTTTCTTCTCTTTTGACCTGTAACCAACCCTACACTGTTTGTTCTGGCACTTTTCCTTCTCTTTTGACCTGTAACCAACCTTACACTGTTTGTTCTGGTACTTTTTCTTCTCTTTTGACCTGTAACCAACCTTACACTGTTTGTTCTGGTACTTTTCCTTCTCTTTTGACCTGTAACCAACCTTACACTGTTTGTTCTGGAACTTTTTCTTCTCTTTTGACCACTTCCAGATTTCTTGCTAATAAAAGCAGATTTACGACGAAGTTCAACCCTCGCTGCCTTTATTTGTTCGGAAATGTTAGGCAACTGGTTTTGGAATAGTTTGGCCTCTATTTGTTTCCTTAACAACGGTTCCGGTTGGGATCTTTGGATACTAACAAACGAAAATTAAAGGATGTAATTCCCCAAAATAAGAAATTTTTATACAAGTAAATAGTGTATTTCATATCTATGTAATAACAGATTTCTAACAATATTAATAACCATGCAAATAGTAAGTAATTATAATCATATAAGGTACCATTTCGTCTAAATATCTATCTAAGCTGTTTTACCTTGGAACACAAGATTGGGGTCTTAGAGGCAGGTTATTTGCTAGTTTAGGATGTGGATTGATCCCAGACGAGGGTCTACTCGGTGGCGGTTGTATCTGGCACTGCCGCCGGTAATTATAATTAGCCGATAGCTGACGAGAATGGCGATGTTCCTGGTCCGAAAGAAATCGGGGCCCCCTGCAAATAAATGTTCGTACATTTCATAAGATTACATTTCTAATTCAGAATTTAAATTTTAAATTTGTGTAAGAGAATTGCTCACCAATAAAGAAGTAATGGCTCGATGAGTTTGTCTTGGAGATTGGTAAGCTGTGTCCAGGACCACTGCAGAGGGCCATCCAAGCCCAAGTTACGGAGGGAGTGGGGAGAAAGTTGATCTTCACTGCCAACATACAAATATTTGTCTTTCATATCGTTTATAAATCTGCGATGAAAATAGAAAATAGGCCTTCATGAAAGTATAAAAATTTGAAGGTGAAAAAATGTTACAAATAAAAGACTTTACAGATTGTGGATTGACTATTTATGGAATTCAACATAATTCGAAATAATCAATCTACAAAATATTAATAATTGTTGGTTGGCATATTATTTAAAGTTTCCTGGAAAATATTTAAAACTAAATTGACATGATAACTCGCAGGTGGACTTGGCGTCTCGGGTGTCAGAACAATCCAAAAGTGACTCCTACAAGCGTTACCCGAGTCTGGTAGACAAGTCTGTAACTGGTAGTTTTATGTTTATTGTAATTATGCGCATGCACAACCTACTTCTGTATGTCAATGTCATCCTTCAATGTTCTCTTAGCCTGGTCAACATCAACCCAAAGTTTCCAACAGTTGATCCCATAAGTTCCTTTTAGGAACCGTTTGAACTCTTCGACGCCTCTCAAACACGTAAAATCCCTCTGTTTGTAGCGACGGAATGCCGGATTTACAGGGAAGTCCGGTTCCGATTCCGTCGAGGATTCTCCATCGGAATTAAGTTTACCTAAAATTGCTGCAGTTCAAATAATATTTTATGGAATTATTTAACAACCGAGTTATTATTTACATAACTGACTGTTAAACATAAAAATAAAACTATCTGTTAAAATCAAATTTTTTTTGAAAACAGTTGTTGATAAATTTTTTGTTAGAATTATTTGTTTAATTATTTTTCAACTGATAGATAATGTCCCAATTAGGGAATAAAATTACATAGCCTATCAGTTGTCTACTATACGACCCTCGTTGTGTAATTATATATATAAAGTGCTACTTTATACGACCCTCGTTGTGTAAATATATATATAAAGTGCTACTTTATACGACCCTCGTTGTGTAATTATATATATAAAGTGCTACTTTATACGACCCTCGTTGTGTAAATATATATATAAAGTGCTACTTTATACGACCCTCGTTGTGTAATTATATATATAAAGTGCTACTTTATACGACCCTCGTTGTGTAAATATATATATAAAGTGCTACTTTATACGACCCTCGTTGTGTAATTATATATATAAAGTGCTACTTTATACGACCCTCGTTGTGTAAATATATATATAAAGTGCTACTTTATACGACCCTCGTTGTGTAATTATATATATAAAGTGCTACTTTATACGACCCTCGTTGTGTAATTATATATATAAAGTGCTACTTTATACGACCCTCGTTGTGTAATTATATATATAAAGTGCTACTTTATACGACCCTCGTTGTGTAATTATATATATAAAGTGCTACTTTATACGACCCTCGTTGTGTAATTATATATATAAAGTGCTACTTTATACGACCCTCGTTGTGTAATTATATATATAAAGTGCTACTTTATACGACCCTCGTTGTGTAATTATATATATAAAGTGCTACTTTATACGACCCTCGTTGTGTAATTATATATATAAAGTGCTACTTTATACGACCCTCGTTGTGTAAATATATATATAAAGTGCTACTTTATACGACCCTCGTTGTGTAATTATATATATAAAGTGCTACTTTATACGACCCTCGTTGTGTAAATATATATATAAAGTGCTACTTTATACGACCCTCGTTGTGTAATTATATATATAAAGTGCTACTTTATACGACCCTCGTTGTGTAAATATATATATAAAGTGCTACTTTATACGACCCTCGTTGTGTAATTATATATATAAAGTGCTACTTTATACGACCCTCGTTGTGTAATTATATATATAAAGTGCTACTTTATACGACCCTCGTTGTGTAATTATATATATAAAGTGCTACTTTATACGACCCTCGTTGTGTAATTATATATATAAAGTGCTACTTTATACGACCCTCGTTGTGTAATTATATATATAAAGTGCTACTTTATACGACCCTTGTTGTGTAATTATATATATAAAGTGCTACTTTATACGACCCTCGTTGTGTAATTATATATATAAAGTGCTACTTTATACGACCCTTGTTGTGTAATTATATAAAGTGCTACTTTATACACAAACTATGGCGTAAATATTTCGTACTCACACGCTGAAACTTCGGAATCGAGATCAACTTCAGATAGTCGTGATAACGGCGCCATGGAACCATAGCAACTGGTGTCGGTAAAAGCTGAACCGATACGAGATTGGGTCCCTCTGGCTATTGCAGAACGCGCTGTGATTGGCCGACTGGGAAGGGCTCGTTCAGATGAGTCGTCTATGAGGAAATACTAATACTTTTAGAGTAGCCAGACAACCAGTACCCAGAAACGGTACAATAGTACAGTACAGTAGAACCTGTGTGGTTGTTGTGTTGAAAAAATTTGAATGGTTCACTATAGTATCGTTTTAAATCCATATACAGTAGCTTTGGATAGTAGATTGAGTACTCTAAGTTCCAACGTACTGATTTTAGCAGTAAGTGTTATGTAGCCTATGGTGGTAATTATTTACAGCATAGGCCGCGGCCGGGTAGACATAAAACCAACCGTGAATATGATACTGAAACACTTCATTGAATGCATCCTCTACCAGTGATTCACTAAGTTCGGCCACACTCCGAAACGAAGATCTGATTGGTGGATCCCCCTCGGTGTATTGTGTAACGGCCACTCTGATTGGTTGTTCTGTATTCGCAGGGGAAACAGATCTAACAGGTAAATTACCGGCGCTCTGGGCAGCCAACCACGGGCGTTTATCTAGGCAGACAGGATATAAGTTAGGATAATTTATTAAAACAATAAAAATTAAAAAAACATAATCCACAGGAAAGCCAATTTTGTAGACTAATGCGGTATACTGGTAAATTATATAATTTCATTTTATATAATATATATATAAATATTCAATATATATAATTTAAATTTATATAATTTCCGTACATGAAACATGTACGGAAATAAAAAATAAATGACTCACCCTCCATGTACGCCGGTAGTGGATCCTTCAACTGGGTTCGGGACAACTTCCCCAGACTTCTGGTGCGATTCTCGACAACGCAAAGTATCCCAGACGACGGACGCGCCCGTCCAACCTTACCGGAAGTCTCGGATACCGCGGTTGCTGCTAGAGGCGTATCATCTTCACTCACTCCGACATCTAAATATAATGGGGTAAATATAGTCCATAGTAACCGCTGCGTCCCTGGGTGGCGCAATATCTCTTCTAGACAATTGCCTTTTTAATTAACCGGCTTCATATTCAGTGTCTGATGAAATCAGTTTAATATTTCCCACACCGAGAATTGTCGGAATTATCAAAATTCAAATGGATATATTTTGAGAAGAAATAGGCTTATCCTATATATAATTCTGATTCCCCGCTGGTGGCGAATTCATTTTTTCCGCTCCATTTGCTATAGAGTTAGAGGTAGGTAGAGTTGGTTGGAGTAGGTAGAACGTCTTGTTTATATTCTGATTTATTGTTCTGTTTTAGAATTAATGGTAACGATTTACGTCTATAAAGTTGCGTTTGAATTTTTCATATATCTCCGGAAATTGTATGTGAAATTTAAAACTGGTTTCATATTCAGAGACTACTATGAAGCCAGTTCTAATGTTATCTGGATTACAATCAAAATTGATTACAAAATGCAAAAGATTACAAAATGTAAAAAAAATCTTTAAGGGGATCACGTACAAATAAAAACTATGGCAAATACAAAACTATAAAAAAAAACTATTGCGTTATTTACATTAAATATTTGTTAACCTCAGAAATTTCTACTACGCATCCTGTACTTCACCATAATATAATATTTTAGTACACAAGTCTCTCTTAATACAACAACAATTTTAAGGGGTCAGAGCCCCCCACTACTACTACTACTAGGATCGGCATGCTGCATTGCAGCTGCATTTTTAAGAATGCTGTGCCGGCTTGTCAACAAAATTGCACCGCCACAACTCCCTATCACCCATGACATTTGCTAGATCATCCGCATCTTTAAGGCCAGTGTCCTTTAAGATGCGTCTCAAGAAAGTCATGGGCTGTCCACCATGCTTATTCACTCCATGAGGCTGCCAAAGTACAAGATTATGCACTGGCTGGTCCTCACGGCGAAAGCAATGTCCTGCAAAGCGGAGGCGATTTTGTTCTAGTGTCAAGCTTGGGGGAACCAATGAGACACCTCCAATGTTATATAGTGTCTGGTTGGAGATGTGTGCATTGTACTTGACACAATGAACCCGGCGTAGCATTCTTGTGAATGTGCCATCCAGAGATTTGGTATCCTCAGCAGTTAGTAGTGTTGAGAACTGAATCAATTCTAACTAATTTCAGTTACAGTTACAGTTTCAGTATTCAAAGTTTTGCATTTCAGTTACAGTTACAGTTTCAGTATTACAAAGTGTAACATTTCAGTTACAGTTACAGTTTCAGTATTACAAAGTGTAACGTTTCAGTTACAGTTACAGTTTCAGTATTACAAAATTGAGCATTTCAGTTTCAGTTTCAGTTTTGATCGCGATAAAATTTCTTTTACAGTTTCAGTTATAGATTCAATATATTATCCCACATAGTAAGCAGTCATTGAAATAATTTCAGTCTCATTGGGGCGGGGTACAGTGCAGTCATTCACCCAATGAGCAAGGATGTCATTACGTTACGTTACGGTATCTTTTCAGGAATACCGTAGCTCAATATTTTTCCGTAACGTAAACCGTAACGTAATAGCTTTTTCAATACCGTAACGTAATATTACTGTATATTTTTACCGTAAACCGTAACGTAATATCGTAATATTTTTTTTAGCTACCAAACAATAATTTTGGACAAAAAAGTAAATCTTTCGACAAAAAACTTTCACTTGAACGTTCTAGCTATTCAATATAAAGCTAAATGCTTTTAGGTTTTTTTTGTCTGTACACGGTATCCTTATAGCCAGCTTCCTGGCTTCAACAGTTATTTATGATGAAGTTTTAATTAATAATTAATTAATAGTTAAATTAAGTTTTAATTAAACATTACGTTTTAATTAATGTTAAGCTAACTAGGGTTACTGACTGAACTATTTATACTGAGTCTCTGCTCTATCCTAGCTGTAGCCTATAATAACGCAGTATGCTGTAATGGTATAGATCATAGATTTACAGGACAGGTCAGTAGGTTACATATGGTAGGCCTACCTACAGGGCTAGCGGCTACCTGTATGTCTTATTTATGACAACCTATTACAACACAAGCCAAGCCGTTCTACCAATTTAAAGTTATTTTTTTGTTAAGTTAATTTGCAATTTCAAAACATTGAAACTATAATTTTCCGATTTTCAGACAAAAATAGGATGAAACTTTAAATATCTCTTTGTGGTCCTATGGAATCTGAACCGGTTATTACGTTACGGTATTTTCGGTAATACGCAATTATTTTTTTCGGAATACAGTAACGTAACGTAATTTGGAAATTATTCCGTAATGTAATATCGTAACGTAAAAAGTTCAGTTTTTCAACCGTAACGTGACGTAATACCGTAACGTAACGTAACGTAAAACATCCTTGCCAATGAGTCACTTGCCGAATACAAAAGGTTTTATCTAAAACTAAAAGTGAGTCACTTTAATATATATACACTAATAATAATATTCATTACGAAACTGGCTCTTTATAGAGCTAATAGGTAGTTGTTGTAGGAAAGATGGACCCCATCTATGGTAATATTTTGTAACTAATATAGGGCCTACTGATAGTACTGTATGTAATGAAAGTGGCGGTCACAAGATCAACTAAAGGCACCCACATTTTACTGTACATCTTGTTTCAGTGCTTGTACTGTTATCATTTATTGTTTTGGTTATAAAGGCATGCTTCTGAAACCTGCTCATCATTTTCCGAAATTCCCAACCAAATTCAAATATTTTTACATATTTGGAATCCTTGCATGGGCTGGGCAGCTTTCTATTGGTACCATCAAATCACTATAAGGTTGAAGAATGATTGCACTGTGACCTGTGAAATAACATTTGTAGCTAAAGAATAAAGCGAAAATAACAATTCTGGTTCACCCAGGAAGGAGGAGGGAGGTGAAACTGACTCTGTTTCAAATTTCATGCAATCTAATTAAGATTGCATTGAAAAACTAAACTTACATACATGCTCCGTTCATCACCAACTTTCAACGAACCCCATCTACTTAGCAAGATCGATAACAATATAAGGGAGTCTCTAGAAGAGATAACGAACGTTAAACTGGAAACTGAAACCTTGGAGCATGCAATCCTTCCTTGTCGACACGGTGGCCTCGGAATCCCTTCTGTGACAGATATTGCGTCATTTGCATACCTCTCATCATTGCATAAGAATGAATCGTTAATTAAAGAGATTTATCACTCTCCTAGTGAGAACAAACGCCATGGAGAAGCCATAGACAGTTGGAAAAGCATGATCCCAGAGGCGAATACTCCAGAAGATCCAAAGAGACAGAGAAACTGGTCGGAACCAATAACAGTTTCACGGTTTGCCTCGCTCCTGGAAGTATCAGACAAAACATCAGCTGCACGCCTGAGAGCTTGCAAGGTCCAAGGATCTGGGGACTGGCTCAACACCTTGCCATCTTCCTCCCTTGGCCTGAAAGTATCTAATGAAGATTTTGGAATCGCTGTTGCTCTTCGGCTGGGCGCACAAGTTTGTATCCCACACCCTTGCGTGTGTGGCGCTGCCGTAGACTCATCAGCTCTACATGCTTTCACCTGCAGCAACCACATTAAGAGCCGCCATCAACGTCACAGGCTCGGGAATGATGCAATTCATCGGGCACTTGCGTCTGCAGAGATTTCTAGCACCTTAGAACCTGTTGGAATGTGTAGAAGTGATGGTAAGAGGCCGGACGGGGCCACATTGCTCCCATGGGTGAGAGACAAGCCTCTTGTTTGGGACTTTACCTGCGTCCACCGCCAGGCTCTCTCTTACTCCCAAACAGCACTCCTAGATGGTCCTACTGTAGCAGACATGGCTGAAGATATGAAACTAATGAAATATAGCGAACTCTCACGTAATTATATAATTCAACCTGTAGCTGTCGAATCACTGGGCGGTCTTGGTACCTCTACTATAGCATTCCTCCGTGAGCTAGGGCACCGTATACAGAAGGTATCTGGCAACAAAAAATCGATTGAACACCTCCGTCAACGTTTAGGGTTTGTATCCAGGTCGGTAATGCTGCATGCGTCAAAGAGTCCTTTGCTGCACATTCCTTAGAGTCTTTTAGAGAAATTTTATTTAAATAGTGTCTGAGGAATCTAGCGTAAAAGCTAACGGGTCTGGAAGTTATGATCAGGACAATGTTGAAAATCCACAATTAGGGTTTATCGAGTATTTTATAACAAAATGTAAAGAAGAAACAATTAAAACTATATTGACTTTAACTCAGTTTTTATGAAGAACACCTGGAAGATTGATCCCCTGTTTAACAATATAATAGTTTTACACAATGAACTCTTCCGTGGAAGCGGTAGTCGAGAACTTAATAACTAGTGCAAAAATGTATAATTTACTGTAGTGTGAAATATAATATTTGGTGCAAAAAGCACGTAATATGGGAAATAAATTGTGGTGGGTCTTGATTAAGATTTGAAGAAAAAATTTTTTTTTTGGGGGGGGGGGGGTTGGGCAGGTACCTGAATAACGACACTATATTCCAGGACATGGTGTAATGTGTAAATTTTGCTATAATTCTAATGTTTTTTTGTCTTTATTCTAGAATATTAATTATTATTTAGATGAGCGTTTAAAACTCTACATATTGTTTCTTCATTATACGTAATCAATATACTAGAATTTAGTAAAAAAAAAAGTCAGAATTATATCGATTTACGTGTTAAAATGTATATCTTTGAATTTAGATAATATCTCCGGAAGTTATTGGTTAAATTTAAAACGTTTTTCGATTCGGAATCTGCAAATGAAGTCGGTTATTCCAATGATATCCAGATTACATTCCAAAGACGAAAAATAAAGCCGACGGAGGTGGCTAAATATTGCGAAAATAGACGATTTTTAACGGCTTGTTGACTGTTTTATCGAAATAACTTATAAATTGAAAAATCCGACCGGGCCAGCAGTAAGAAAAATTATCATCATACCAAATTTCGTAGCTGAAAAAAATTTGGGGGGGGGGGACGCTAAAAATGGTTGTTGTATTAAGGAAGATTGTGTATAATAATATTAATAAGTAGTAATATTTGAGACAAAATATTTATCAATATCAAAAGTATAAATCTCCAATGATCAATATCACATGACAACCGCAGTAATTAAACATTAACATTTATTATTTAACGTATATTTTTACGATTTACCTACCCGAATCGTAGCCTGTATAGACCCCTGAATCGGGTCTGGTAGACAGTCTGGGTGAGGTGGTCAGACCTACTCTAGCGCTGTGGGGACGTCGTAGAGCGCCCTCTACCGACTCAACTCCGTACTGCGACGGCGACTCTGTCACAACGGCCTCCATCTGGACCTAAAGCAGGTAGAATTGTAGAATAATTTATGTCTGTTATGTGAAGTACAAGGCCCTCTACGTCTACATAACATGCAACGTAAAAGTCGGAGAAGTAGGTGGCTTCTTAGATTAGGTGCAGGCCCGAAAGGGACGAAAGTCCAAATAGAAAGTAACAGGTTACAGTATCACGTTTTTCTAGCCAAATCAATAAACGAGAGACAATAGCACAGGTTACAGTTAAATTTATAACAAGACGAAGTGACCTCCCTGATTGGCAGCTATTGTACTTTATTCATTACGATAAATAAAAGGAAACCATTGTTATGAAATGGGACGATATCTTACCTGGGCATACCATTGCTTTGCAGCAGTAGAGCCAGTGTTACCAAAGGACACATACACGTCCTTATAAGGGCCTTTAGCGATCTCTTTGTAGGCCTGCTCTCTGGCAACCTTGGTCGACTCCCTGTCAACCAATAAGCTATTATATTCTCCGGATGTTGGACGCCGCTTAGCGGATTTAATCAATACTTGTGGAGGCGGTTGAGTTTTATCAATTCTGACGGCAGATGGCGTTCTACCATTACGATGGATATCTGATTGTTGTAATAGTTTAGCCAACCTGTACTCCGCGTAACAATCACTGTTTAGGAAATGAGTTAATCTCTCCGCTTTAATCCATTGTATACCTTGCTCTTGGTTCAAACACTAAAAACCCAAAATTAATACTTATATATAAATAAATATATAAATATAAATATATATATATTTTACTAATATAATAATATATAATATATATATAATAATAATAATCCGGGGGAAATCCGGGTGCTCCGAGCGTGCCGCCTCGTCGCTATCGACAAGGAGCCCGGCGTCCGGCCGATCGGGATCGGTGAAGTTCTGTACCGGCTCACCACGAACTGCCTCACCTCGGCCACTAAAATGGACTTATAACTGAGTGTGGTGTAAAAGCTTTTGCGTAATTAGCCGGTTATTATCCCCGTAAAGTACTCTGTGGTTGGTTTACCAGGCATAAAAAGGCCGTGTCCTTGCTGTACTGGTGTTTTGGAGGACATAAAAGCCATTTCTTCTGTATTTGTACTTTAGAGGACATAATCTGCAATTTCGTGACGTAAAAAGCTCGATACTCTTGAAAACAGTGTCGCTACCATGACGACGGCTAACGGCTGATATTGCCACGTTGCCCCATAGCCCTGCTTTCTGTATCTGCCAATAGGATTTGAGTTGGTTTTGATTTTGACCTATCACAGATCTACTGAACTGAATTTCCTATCTGTATGCTCATTCTCTGTGGTGGGTGAGATCTTTGTAGAATAAGGGTAGCTGGTATTCTTATAGTTATTCTTATCAGTTTTTAGTGTTGTTGGTGATTCTAAGCCAGGAAGAACGGCTTTAGCCCTACACTAGTAGGCTTAATTATAAGGACATATATCCGTTATCTGCATTTATCACAACATAACATACCATACCTAATCAAACAACCTGCATACTTTTATATTGTTATACTGCTATTTACTGTCGGTTCTTCATAATATGGTTGATGAATTATTATATTTGGAATAACAAGAAATAACCCCGAAAACCCAATATTCTTGATATACCGAAGGTAAGAGAGACAGGTTATATATAACGATTGCGACTTATGTTAAAGTGGTTTGAAGTGAATCTAATGTTATTCGATAGACCCTACATGAGTCGGTCTGTGTTCCTTTTATATGTGACTAAAATCAATGAAGATCGGCAGATTAGTGTGCAGTATTGTGCAGCGTTGTGAATGAGTGAGACTGATAACGAAGCATTTCCTAAAGAATGCGCCATATATGTGAATTGTAACTAAGCCATATCGTTGCGTGTAGTTTAAGTCATAACTCTGTTTATATAGATAGAGCGCCACGTCCTAAAGGAACTGTTAATATTCCCCGAAGGTGAATAATATTGTCAGAGATTATAATACTGTCAGTCGAATAATACATTAGGCTTACATAGCAATACGATTAAGCTGTCGAAATCAATCTCCCGGGTATATCCAACGGGTGAATGATCGCGCACAGATTGGTTTCAACTAGTGTAGTGAATCAAATACTTGTTAGAGGCTAAAGCGATTTATTATCTAGAAGACATCCTAATTTGGCGGGTTAAACTGCCAAAGGTCTGAAAGCGCGAACAATAACGGATATAGCTTCTTTATTGCAGTAAGCAATAAAGTTGAAAGTACCGGTTGACCGGTAAACCTGAACCGGTACTTCTGTAGGTCAGTAGGCCCAACTGCCAGAACCGGTACTGCTGTAGGTCCGTAGGTCCAACTGCCAGAACCGGTACTTCTGTAGGTCCGTAGGCCCAACTGTCCTAACCGGTACTTCCAGTATAAGTACATTAGTATTATTCGAATTTGATAATTATATACCGGTAGGTCTTAGTACTTAATCAGGGAACGGCCGCCCTGGTTTTTTATTGAGATTTTTACTTATTTCTGTCAAGTTTTATTTGTTTGTAGGCCAGTATTGAACAGAAGGCGTGTAAGCCTGATCAGATTGTACAGACAATTTGTAGGCTGGATAGTTGTCTGATTGCTGTTAAGTCTGAACGGATTGCAGTGTGTGTAGATCACCTGTCCGATAAAGAACGGTTAGGAAGTAGGGGCAGCCAATACTGTAAGGTAAACCCCCAACTAAAGAATAAGTCGTACTACTGAGTTAGAACGCATGCTACCTAATCATTTCGGAGTCTGCATGTCCTGTAGTTTATTTAGGCTTGAGAGTAGTCTGCCATCGTTTAGTCTGTACTTTGTTTGTGTAAGTCTGTACGGGTAGCGTATAATATTTATTTAGATAATTTGTAGGCTGGATAGTTGTCTGGCTGTGGTTAGGTCTGAACGGATTGCAGCGTGTGTAGATCACTTGTCCGATAAAGAACGGTTAGGAAGTAGGGGCAGCGAATGCTGTAAGGTAAACCCCCAACTAAAGAATAAGTCGTACTACTGGGTTAGAACGCATACTACCTAATCATTTCGGAGTCTGCATGTCCTGTAGTTTATTTAGGCTTGATAGTAGTCTGTCAGCGTTTGGTCTGCATTTTGTTTGAGTGGTTTGTACGCGTAGCGTAATATTTATTATTCAGAGTTTATGCGATTATCCGCAACATTCATTCCCCAAGTTTGTTCCTACAGTAATTGTGTTTGTTATACATACCGCTATAGTTAAATTAACCCCGGTACTACACGGGCTGCTTGGCGTAGGTAAAGACTGGTGATTTTGTGCACCGGTCACTCCAGCAGATGCCGTGGTTCTTTTAACTGTTCAAGTATATTTAACTACTGATTATATGTTGTACAAGTACTCGTACCTAATTTAGGGTTTAGTGTACAGTGCTTTCCGAAAGTAATTAGTGTAGGCATTATATTTGTGTTGTAAAGTGGTTGATAGGCACGTTCGATTAGCTCTATTAACTTCTAGGTAGGGACACTCCGTGATACATAACGTAGTACCTATAGCGATACGGCTATAGGTCGTCAGGCGGTGGTATTTTCCTATCTGGACAACGCAGTGTATTTACTACTACGTATTATTTTCAAATACCGCAGTACCCTGTCCGTTGTAATAACCAGAATTCTAACCCTTTGTTAGGCTGGTTTGTAGACTTCTTGTAAAATTACCCTAAAAATTCGTATTTTGTGTTTTTTGTAAATTTTTGTGTTTATTTAGAGATTGTAATCTCACCCGAATTGTACGTAATTTGTAGTATTAAGTAACTTAGGTAAATTAGAATTATTTGTTTTAGTGTCCTATAAGTAACACTTCACTGAAAGCGCACCGCTTTGTGTAGTGATTACTCCCCAGAAATAATAACATTTATTTCAAACATTGACAAACCCATTAAAACGGGTATATATATATTATAAATCAAATCTAACGATTTATAAATAGTAGGCCTGCCATACAACAATTAGGTCTCAATATCAGTTGGACTACTGCTTAAATAACGGTAATAAAGTAAGTTAAAGTAACCAAGTAACCCTTAAAATTCAGAAATTCAATTATTCTAAAATAATTGACATACCGGTATTTACAATAGGCTTATTATATTTATTTCTATAAATTTTAGGTTGAAATCATACCGGTATTCTGTAATTAATTCTAGTCTGTAATTATACTTATATATATACACTATAAGTGTAAACTGCATACCGGTATCCACGATAGGCCTATTATATATTTATATATATTTGTGCTAAAATTATATACCGGTTTCTGTGAAAAACCTAGTCTGTAATAATACTTATATATACCATAAGCATACCGGTATTCTAATATTATATATATCACGCTACACTGGGTAGCAGTATCGGTAATTAATTACTAGGCTAGCAGTTAATACTGAATTACTAGACTTGCTTGGACTGTAATATAGCAGTAGGCATTCAACTGTACAACCAAACATGTCTGACTCACAACAAACATTGTCAGATAGTCTCTTAGAGGGTGTTAGAATGAGTATTAGACTTAGACAGCGTCTTAAAAGGATCTGTGACCAAGATCAAAGTATGGAACATCCCAGACCAAAGTCTAAGTCCCCTCCTACTGTGCGAAAGATCATCCCTCAAGTAGTAGTATCAGACCCTAGGCTAGTCCAACATCGTAGGTCTATCATAGGCACTCGAGCTCAGGTCAAGCGGGACCAAGAAGCAGCGGAACCTCAACAACCCGCGAGCCAAGAACTTACTTCTCAACGGCCCGATAGCTCCAGTAGTTCGGATACTGTTGAACGGACGCCCGAACGCGGAGCGAAGATGGCGGATAAGGTTTATGATGAGCGGCCAACCTATGAAGAATCAACCGACGCCACTTCTTCTCAAGAAGAAAGCGAAGTGACAGCAGAGAAACCGCATAAGAGGGATGCTATTGACATCTATCTGTCAGACTATCAACGCTTTGTAGGAGATGAAGAGTTGAGGAGAAGGCTGGAGGGGCTTAGCCCTAATAGTGAAGGAACCAGGCTTGTGTTGGATGCCATCGATGCGGAAATGTTAGCTGCGAACCAGGCTAAATTTGATGAACAACTCCGCATCACACGAGTCCAGGAGGAGCAAGTCAAGAAAAAACGTATAGAAGACAGAAAGACAGCGGCAGTGGCAGCAGCAGTGGCAGCGGCAGAAGCAGAAAGAAAAGCGGCAGTGGCAGCGGCAGAGGCAGAGGCAGAAGCCAAAAGAAAGGCGGCAGAGGCAGAGGCAGAAGCCGAAAGAAAAGTGGCAGCGGCAGCGGCCAAAGCAGAAAGAAAGGCGGCTGTAACAGCGGCCGAGGCAGTAGCAGAAGCAGAACGGAGAGCTTCCGAAGAAACCACCCAATTAGAATTGGAAAACATTCAGGAGAATCAAGACTGCATAAATAAACAGTTAACAGCTAGTAACATGCAGATGATGAATCGATCTACTCCCAAAAGACAGGGATATACATCATCTGAGGAAGGCGATACCACCGATACTGAAGGCAAAGGAAATAGATCTCGTCTAAGCAGATGTAAAAGAACATTCCACCGTCAGAAATTGCCTGATTTGCCTCCAGCTGTTAGAAGGCAACTAAATAACACCAACTTAGGTAGTACAGAGCCCACAGACCAAATAATTAAAATAGAAAGACTCCCTACTATAGTAGATGAGCCTGAAATAATTAGGCCTGTTCTTGAAATCACCCCTTCGGTGATAGACACACCTGTGCTCCCTGAAACTACCTCTAAATTCCCTCTGCATAGCACTAAGCTACCTGTGCCCCGTAGAACTGCCCAAGAGACAGTTCAGGTCCTGGACCCCGAGCGAAATATTCCTGATTTGTCGCCCGTTGTCCCTCGTCCGCCCGCTACAACGTTGGCGACTCCCGCTTCTGCGGTCGAATGGGTGGACGAGAGACGGCGCGGGATGGATCTCCTGCTCGGGCAGATGCAGGAGACTGTTCAGCAATTCAAGGGCACAGTAAGGGAAAGTAGACTAGAGTTGCAAGAAGTGCAGCAAAGTATCGCGCTAGAACGCGATAAATTAGTGAACACACAAAAGGGTATACCACCACCCCCTGTAACAATGTGTCAACCCGTTAGGTCTGAAGTATCCCATGCGCAAGGTGTGGAGCCTACACGCATCTATACTGTTAGCGAAATAGAAACTCCTATAGTAAACCCTATTAAGGGTAATTATAAACCTGTTGATAATGATATCTCATCTAGACTTGATAATAATCCGAGAAACTTATATACCGATAATTCTCTATTCAATAACACGATGGCCCAAGAAAGTTTTACGCGTCAAATGGCTAGAACCGAAGCCCGGCAAGCGGTGAAGGTGGGAGAGATCGTCAAGTTCAGTGGAGATGAGATGGGATGGTTACCTTTTAATGAATATTACAAAGATAACATACAGAACTCTGTACTATCTAATGGAGAGAAACTTAGATTCCTCATCGAGTGCTTGGAAGGATCTCCCAAGTTAATGGCGTTAAGGTTTATTGGACATCCAGACGGATTAAGACAAGTTTGGGATACACTAAACATCAGGTATGGTAATAGGAATAACATAGCTGGGTATTTGTATGCAAAGTTGGTAGCGCCCCGAAAGTTTATTAGCAGCGGGATTATAGAGTTTTCCGATGAAATTCAGGAGATCTGCAGACAATTAGATTGGCTAGGTAAGTCTCATGAGTATCAGAGTGCTATGGTTATTAGAGCAGTGGCTTCTACTTTACCGAAGGGTGGAGTAGGTACACGCTGGGATAAGAAAGTGTTATATATGATGGAACAACAACGACGAGACCCTACCATGGCTGATCTCATGTCATTCCTAGATGGAGAAGTGAAATTACAGCTCCTAAGGCAGTCCAGAGAGAAGACACTGGAAAACAAGGTAAGTGAGAAACCCGTTTCTAGGAGAAGGGTAACACCAGTGTGTTATACAGACGACGGCGAAAGCCAGACTTCTCAAGGAGAGGATAGCGGGAAAGACACTAAAAGATCTAATTATGTCAATAAAACGCCTAAAGACCAGGTAAGTAAATTCAAGTCTCGAACCAATGACAGGAGAGAACAGGTAAGAAAAACTCCTCCTACGTCTCCCAAGAGAATTCAGGTGAGAAAGCCCGAAGAAAGAATAAGTGTGCACCACACAGCACAGGTTAAAGTAAGTAACATCAAACCCAAATGTGTGCTGTGCGACGGGCCCCACTGCTTGAATATGTGCGATGAATTCTTAAAGAAATCATTAAAAGAGAGACGGGAAGTCATGTGGGATAAGCGGTTGTGTTATAATTGCCTCAGACGAGGACACCAACGGCGAACCTGTCACTCC